>JBCNJP010008265.1:0-42372 GCA_039602395.1 Deinandra increscens subsp. villosa
AGCCAAAACCTCATTTCCCCTAAACACACCTTATTGGGCCTAACTAACCCTCATTTCCCCTAAACACACCTTATTGGGCCATCATTGGTCCTAAACATGCTAATTGCTTATATACACACCTTATTGGGACTCATTGGTCCCAACAGGCCCTCATTCCCCCTAAAAACACCTTATTGGGCTATCATTGGTCCTAAACACAACTTATTGGTTACCTACACACCTTATTTGGACTCATTGGCCCCAACTGACCCTCATTTCCACCTAACACACCTTATTGGGCCATCATTGGTCCTAAACATGCTTATTGGTTATATACACACCTTATTGGGACTCATTGGTCCCAACTGACCCTCATTGCCACTAAACACAACTTATTGGGCCATTATTGGTCCTAAACACAACTTATTGGTTACATACACAACTTATTGGGATTCATTGGTCTCAACTGACCCTCATTTCCCATAAACACCCTTTATTGGGTCATCATTGGTCCTAAACATGCTTATTGGTTATATACACACCTTATTGGGACTCATTGGTCCCAAGTAACCCTCATTGCCCCTAAACACACCTTATTGGGCTATCATTGATCCTAAAGACAACTTATTGGTTACATACACACCTTATTGGGATTCATTGGTCCCGACTGACCCTCATTTTCCCCAAACACACCTTATTGGGCCATCATTGTTCCTAAACATGGTTATTGGTTATATACACACCTTATTGGGACTCATTGGTCCCAACTGACCATCATTGCCCCTAAACACAACTTATTGGGTCATCATTGGTCCTAAACATGCTTATTGGTTATATACACACCTTACTGGGACTCATTGGTCCCAACTGGCCCTCATTGCCTTTAAACACACCTTATTGGGCCATCATTGGTCCTAAATACAACTTATTGGTTACATACACACCTTATTGGGACTCATTGGTCCTAACTAACCCTCATTTCCCCTAAACACACCTTATTGGGCTATCAATGGTCCTAAACATGCTTATTGGTTATATACACACCTTATTGGGACTAATTGGGCTATCAACTTATTGGGACATATTGGTCCCAACTGGCCCTCATTTCCCTTAAACACGCCTTATTGGGCCATCAATGGTCCTAAACACAACTTATTAGTTACATACACACCTTATTGGGACTCATTGGTCCTAACTAACCGTCATTTCCCCTAAACACACCTTATTGGGCCATCATTGGTCCTAAACACAACTTATTGGTTACCTACACACCTTATTGGCACTCATTGGCCCCAACTGACCTTCATTTCCCCCTAACACACCTTATTGGGCCATCATTGGTCCTAAACATGCTTATTAGTTATATACACACCTTATTTGGACTCATTGGTCCCAACTGACCCTCATTGCCCCTAAACACAACTTATTGGGCCATTATTGGTCCTAAACACAACTTATTGGTTACATACACAACTTATTGGGACTCATTGGTCTCAACTAACCCTCATTTCCCCTAAACACCCTTTATTGGGTCATTATTGGTCCTAAACATGCTTATTGGTTATATACACACCTTATTGGGAGTCATTGGTCCCAACTAACCCTCATTGCCCCTAAACACACCTTATTGGGCTATCATTGATCCTAAACGCAACTTATTGGTTACATACACACCTTATTGGGATTCATTGTCCCAACTGACCCTCATTTTACCCAAACACACCTTATTAGGCCATCATTGGTCCTAAACATGGTTATTGGTTATATACACACCTTATTGGGACTCATTGGTCCCAACTGACCATCATTGCCCCTAAACACAACTTATTGGGTCATCATTGGTCCTAAACATGCTTATTGGTTATATACACACCTTATTGGGACTCATTGGTCCCAACTGGCCCTCATTGCTTTTAAACACACCTTATTGGGCCATCATTGGTCCTAAATACAACTTATTGGTTACATACACACCTTATTGGGACTCATTGGTCCCAACTGACCCTCATTTTCCCCAAACACACCTTATTGGGCCATCATTGGTCCTAAACATGGTTATTGGTTATATACACACCTTATTGGGACTCATTGGTCCCAACTGGCCCTCATTCCGCATAAACACACCTAATTGGGCTATCATTGGTCCTAAACGCAACTTATTGGTTACATACACACCTTATTGGGACTCATTTGCCCCAACTGACCCTCGTTTCCCCCAAACACACCTTATTGGGCCATCATTGGTCCTAAACATGGTTATTGGTTATATACACACCTTATTGGGACTCATTGGTCCCAACTGGCCCTCATTCCGCTTAAACACACCTAATTGGGCTATCATTGGTCCTAAACACAACTTATTGGTTACATACACACCTTATTGGGACTCATTGGCCCTAACTGACCCTCATTTCCCCCCAAACACACTTTACTGGGCCATCATTGGTCCTAAACATGCTTGTTGGTTATATACACACCTTATTGAGACTCATTGGTCCCAACTAACCCTCATTGCCCCTAAACACACCTTAGTGGGCTATCATTGATCCTAAACACATCTTATTGGTTACATACACACCTTATAGGGATTCATAGGTCCCAACTGACCCTCATTTTCCCTAAACACACCTTATTGGGCCATCATATGTCCTAAACATGGTTATTGGTTATATACACACCTTATTGGGACTCGTTGGTCCCAAATGACCATCATTGCCCCTAAACACAACTTATTGGGTCATCATTGGTCCTAAACATGCTTATTGGTTATATACACACCTTATTGGGACTCATCGGTCCCAACTGGCCCTCATTGCTTTTAAACACACCTTATTGGGCCATCATTGGTCCTAAATACAACTTATTGGTCACATACACACCTTATTGGGACTCATTGGTCCCAACTGACCCTCATTTTCCCCAAACACACCTTATTGGGCCATCATTGGTCATAAACATGGTTATTGGTTATATACACACCTTATTGGGACTCATTGGTCCCAACTGGCCCTCATTCCGTATAAACACACCTAATTGGGCTATCATTGGTCCTAAACACAACTTATTGGTTACATACACACCTTATTGGGACTCATTGGCCCCAACTGACCCTCATTTCCCCCCAAACACACCTTATTGCGCCATCATTGGTCCTAAATACAACTTATTCATTACATACACAACTTATTGGGATTCATTGGTCTTAACTAACCCTCATTTCCCCTAAACACACCTTATTGGGCTATCATTGGTCCTAAACATGCTTATTGGTTACATACACAACTTACTGGAACTCATTGGTCCCAACTGGCCCTCATTTCCCTTAAACACGCCTTATTGGGGCATCATTGGTCCTAAACACAACTTATTAGTTACATACACACCTTATTGGGACTCATTGGTCCTAACTAACCCTCATTTCCCCTAAACACACCTTATTGGGCCATCATTGGTCCTAAACATGCTAATTGGTTATATACACACCTTATTGGGACTCATTGGTCCCAACTGGCCCTCATTCCCCCTAAAAACACCTTATTGGGCTATCATTGGTCCTAAACACAACTTATTGGTTACCTACACACCTTATTTGGACTCATTGGCCCCAAATGACCCTCATTTCCCCCTAACACACCTTATTGGGCCATCATTGGTCCTAAAATGCTTATTGGTTATATACACACCTTATTGGGACTCATTGGTCCCAACTGACCCTCATTGCCACTAAACACAACTTATTGGGCCATCTTTGGTCCTAAACACAACTTATTGGTTACCTACACACCTTATTGGCACTCATTAGCCCCAACTGACCCTCATTTCCCCCTAACACACCTTATTGGGCCATCATTGGTCCTAAAGATGCTTGTTGGTTATATACACACCTTATTGGGACTCATTGGTCCCAACTGGCCCTCATTGCCACTAAACACACCTTATTGGGCTATCAATGATCCTAAACACAACTTATTGGTTACATACACACCTTGTTGGGATTCATTGGTCCCAACTGACCCTCATTTTCCCCAAACACACCTTATTAGGCCATCATTTGTCCTAAACGTGGTTATTGGATATATACACACCTTATTGGGACTCATTGGTCCCAAATGACCATCATTGCCCCTAAACACAACTTATTGGGTCATCATTGGTCCTAAACATGCTTATTGGTTATACACACACCTTATTGGGACTCATTGGTCCCAACTGGCCCTCATTGCCACTAAACACAACTTATTAGGCCATTATTGGTCCTAAACACAACTTATTGGTTACATACACAACTTATTGGGATTCATTGGTCTCAACTGACCCTCATTTCCCCTAAACACCCTTTATTGGGTCATCATTGGTCCTAAACATGCTTATTGGTTATATACACACCTTATTGGGACTCATTGGTCCCAACTAACCCTCATTGCCCCTAAACACACCTTATTGGGCTATCAATGATCCTAAACACAACTTATTGGTTACATACACACCTTATTGGGATTCATAGGTCCCAACTGACCCTCATTTCCCTTAAACACACCTTATTGGGTAATCATTGGTCCTAAACACAACTTATTGGTTACATACACAACTTATTCGGACTCATTGGTCCCAACTGGCCCTCATTTCCCTTAAACACGCCTTATTGGGCCATCATTGGTCCTAAACACAACTTATTAGTTACATACACACCTTATTGGGACTCATTGGTCCTAACTAACCCTCATTTCCCCTAAACACACCTTATTGGGCTATCATTGGTCCTAAACATTCTAATTGGTTATATACACACCTTATTGGGACTCATTGGTCCCAACTGGCCCTCATTCCCCCACTAAAAACACCTTATTGGGCTATCATTGGTCCTAAACACAACTTATTGGTTACCTACACACCTTATTTGGACTCATTGGCCCCAACTGACCCTCATTTACCCCTAACACACCTTATTGGGCCATCATTGGTCCTAAACATGCTTATTGGTTATATACACACCTTATTGGGACTCATTGGTCCCAACTGACCCTCATTGCCACTAAACACAACTTATTGGGCCATTATTGGTCCTAAACACAACTTATTGGTTACATACACAACTTATTGGGATTCATTGGTCTCAACTGACCCTCATTTCCCCTAAACACCCTTTATTGGGTCATCATTGGTCCTAAACATGCTTATTGGTTATATACAGTCCTTATTGGGACTCATTGGTCCCAACTAACCCTCATTGCCCCTAAACACACCTTATTGGGCTATCAATGATCCTAAACACAACTTATTGGTTACATACACACCTTGTTGGGATTCATTGGTCCCAACTGACCCTCATTTTCCCCAAACACACCTTATTGGGCCATCATTGGTCCTAAACATGGTTATTGGTTATATACACACCTTATTGGGACTCATTGGTCCCAACTGACCATCATTGCCCCTAAACACAACTTATTGGGTCATCATTGGTCCTAAACATGCTTATTGGTTATATACACACATTATTGGGACTCATTTGTCCCAACTGGCCCTCATTGCCTTTAAACACACCTTATTAGGCCATCATTGGTCCTAAATACAACTTATTGGTTACATACACAACTTATTGGGATTCATTGGTCTCAACTGACCCTCATTTCCCCTAAACACCCTTTATTGGGTCATCATTGGTCCTAAACATGCTTATTGGTTATATACACACCTTATTGGGACTCATTGGTCCCAACTAACCCTCATTGCCCCTAAACACACCTTATTGGGCTATCAATGATCTTAAACACAACTTATTGGTTACATACACACCTTATTGGGATTCATAGGTCCCAGCTGACCCTCATTTCCCTTAAACACACCTTATTGGGTAATCATTGGTCCTAAACACAACTTATTGGTTACATACACAACTTATTCGGACTCATTGGTCCCAACTGGCCCTCATTTCCCTTAAACACGCCTTATTGGGCCATCATTGGTCCTAAACACAACTTATTAGTTACATACACACCTTATTGGGACTCATTGGTCCTAACTAACCCTCATTTCCCCTAAACACACCTTATTGGGCTATCATTGGTCCTAAACATTCTAATTGGTTATATACACACCTTATTGGGACTCATTGGTCCCAACTGGCCCTCATTCCCCCACTAAAAACACCTTATTGGGCTATCATTGGTCCTAAACACAACTTATTGGTTACCTACACACCTTATTTGGACTCATTGGCCCCAACTGACCCTCATTTACCCCTAACACACCTTATTGGGCCATCATTGGTCCTAAACATGCTTATTGGTTATATACACACCTTATTGGGACTCATTGGTCCCAACTGACCCTCATTGCCACTAAACACAACTTATTGGGCCATTATTGGTCCTAAACACAACTTATTGGTTACATACACAACTTATTGGGATTCATTGGTCTCAACTGACCCTCATTTCCCCTAAACACCCTTTATTGGGTCATCATTGGTCCTAAACATGCTTATTGGTTATATACAGTCCTTATTGGGACTCATTGGTCCCAACTAACCCTCATTGCCCCTAAACACACCTTATTGGGCTATCAATGATCCTAAACACAACTTATTGGTTACATACACACCTTGTTGGGATTCATTGGTCCCAACTGACCCTCATTTTCCCCAAACACACCTTATTGGGCCATCATTGGTCCTAAACATGGTTATTGGTTATATACACACCTTATTGGGACTCATTGGTCCCAACTGACCATCATTGCCCCTAAACACAACTTATTGGGTCATCATTGGTCCTAAACATGCTTATTGGTTATATACACATCTTATTGGGACTCATTTGTCCCAACTGGCCCTCATTGCCTTTAAACACACCTTATTAGGCCATCATTGGTCCTAAATACAACTTATTGGTTACATACACACCTTATTGGGACTCATTGTTGGAACTTAAAATCTATGTGACTGACGCCATCAAATCTGTTTACCGAAGCATTCGACTGAAGAATCCATGTGAATTGATTCAGGGACGCGGGTTGTGATGCTCGAGGCTTGCAGTTTGGACCGAAGACCGTTTTCCGAAAAAGTCAACCGTTCAGGTCAACGGTCAACGTAAAAGTCAACGGAAGATCGGTTCGAGCAAGTCAAGCTTCGGATTAATTAAATCAACTTTGATTTAATTAATATTTATGTTATTTACCTTTCTTGTAATTTAAGTTATGTATTTCTGTTGTTAGTCACCCTCACTATATATAGTGAGGGTGCCCATTACAAGTAAAGGAGTCTCCGAATGGGGATATGATGATTTTCTTGTAGAGTGTGAGATTTCCATTCTAGAGAGAGAGTGAGTCATGGATTCTAGAGAGAGATTGTGTGTTCTTCATGATTTCTTGTAACTAATCATTCGGTTATATGAAATCATTCGATATGTTCTTCATCTTTCTTTCTTGTTTATGATTATTCATGATTCATCATCATCATCTTCTTCATTTGTTGTTTTGAGTTTTTCTCATCCGAACTCGTTCTTGCTCAAGATCGAGATTCTCGTAGTGAAAATCGGTCCTAACAAATGGTATCAGAGCAGGTACCGATCAGATTCATCTCACCGTGAATCTGGTCACTCGAATCTGAGATTTTGAGCTTGAATGGTGAAGATGAGAAAACTTAGTTTTTAGAGACTTTTTTCTATTTTTTCTTCATTTCCGGATGGATTCTGATGATATGGATGATGGATTCATGTTTGGGATTAGATGTGATTTTATCTTTTACTTGTTCAAATCTGTGAGAAAATCGAAGATCCGAGCTCATTTTTCGTAACTTTGGGGTTTTTCCCGTATTTGGAGTTTTTGAAGATTTTGGAGCTTGATTCTTCATTTTCTGGGCATTTCTTCATGTTTTCGGATGAAGTGAGGTATGAATCTCAGTGGAAAACGCGTTCCCGATCCATTGGAAGCATCCGTTTCGTCCAAATCTCAACCGTTTGAGCAGATCTGGAAAAACACACACTAGTGCGTGTTTCATGGTGTTCTTCGTGTTCTTGAAGATTTCCAGAATTTAAGGGCTGTTTTGATCCGATTAGCTGCTGTTTATGGGTTGTTGGTGGCCACAATAATCTCGTGAATGGTTCAGCTTCATATTTCGTGCATCATTACGGGTTTTCCTTACGGTCTTGGGCAGATTCAAGTTAACAAGTAAGTTCTTCGTGTTCATCGAGTTTTCCAGAATTGTTCATCAGTCTTGAAGATATGCAGACTGCCCTAGCGAACTTGTTGAGGTTGTTAGCGAACTTGTTGAGGTTTGCTTTAGCGGACTTGTTTAAAGCTTAGCGGACTTGATGTCTTCTTAGCGAACTTGTTCCTTAGCGAACTTCAGGAGTATCCTAGCGTACTTCTCTACCTCTTAGCGAACTTCCGGCATGGTTAGCGGACTTGAAAAGGTTAGCGAACTTGTTTCTGGGTTTTTATCCGAGTTCGTTTCAGAGAATTCTGTTCGTCCAGGGTTGTAGAGCTCGACGCCACGAGTTCATCGGTATAAAATTCGTCAAATTTGGTTGAGTATCATGGGAGTTATGTGCGAAATACGCTTTTCCGGTGGATACTCATTTTTCCGATGTCACTTTCCGGTCAGATTAGGGTTTCAAGTGGCTGGTACATTTTCTTGAGAAGACGATGTGGTGGCAATCGATGATTGGATGCAGAGGTATGTGCCTCTCTCTCCTTGTCGGTCTGCATGACAGCCCTACTTTCCATTGTCGAAGCCTGATTGGCTGTGAAGTAATGGGCTGGTCCCACTCACCAAAAAGGAGTCGTTGAATGTGAATGGGCTGCTGGATTCTGATTGGCGCAAAGCCTTTCTCACGGATCAACTGATCCCCGCCGTCAGATCTCCTCCTTTTTCAACCGTTGGATCAATTTGTGTGCTTTCTTTGCTGCCTTCTGATTGGCCCTTGGAGCATCACACGGATCGAATTTTTTTCAACCCTTCAATTCCTTCATTTCCAGCCGTAGATATTGTGGATTGGTCAAATCTGATTGGTTAATTTTTTTGACAAGGATTAAGGTTTTTTTTTTTTGGAGATTTAATTAATACACTAATAATATTTTCTGCATTGTTCGTCAAACACGGAGTTTTTCTTATCAGTCTTTTACGAGACTTACGAGATGACGCCCGAACGGAATTGCAGAAATTTTTATTAGCCGCGGATTTATTCTATTTTTTTTGGGTTCTCGTTTATTGACGTCGCGCGCAACATTTGCTATCGATCACTGACGGGTTAGCTTTATTATCCGGTTAATTACTCGGCTTTCTCGTTATATCTCACGGTTTATTTTTAGTGGATGCAGCACTGTCGTCAACTAACCGGATTAACTGGAATCTCAGTTAAATATTGGAATTTATCGGATTAAATCTCTCGGATGACCGTTTTTTTTTTTTAAGAAATTTAACAGTTTACTTTATTTTCGCATCCAACCTCAGTCAAGCAGATCATTCACAACTGTCAGCATCCGGCTTCCGGTTTTTCGCAAGATTGTCCATTTTCAAGATTGTTTATCTGGTTTCTCTAGGCAACCGATCGCGACGGTTCGACTCTCCGCATCTCATTTTTACGCTTCCGACTTGATATTTTTGGAGAGATTTAGAGAAATAAGAGGAATAATTATGGATTTGGATATCGGGTCGATTATTCGAAGTTGGAGCATGTTCGGTGTCAAACTGGTTTATCTGATTCAGTTTGTTGCGGTTTGGACTCCGAGATGTAGCATTTTCTCAGTATTGTACCCGACCGTGTGAACCGAGTGAGCGGAACACTTGGATCTCGAACTGGAGCAACAAGAACAGAAGAAGCTTATTCAGAGGGGGAATTTCTACATCAGATTGTCTCCGGTTTATCAGTTTCTCATTGAAGATGTACGGCAGAGCGATTCTTCAGCAGTTGAACAGATTTGAAAGCATCAGTCAAGGGGGAAATTGTTGGAACTTAAAATCTATGTGACTGACGCCATCAAATCTGTTTACCGAAGCATTCGACTGAAGAATCCATGTGAATTGATTCAGGGACGCGGGTTGTGATGCTCGAGGCTTGCAGTTTGGACCGAAGACCGTTTTCCGAAAAAGTCAACCGTTCAGGTCAACGGTCAACGTAAAAGTCAACGGAAGATCGGTTCGAGCAAGTCAAGCTTCGGATTAATTAAATCAACTTTGATTTAATTAATATTTATGTTATCTACCTTTCTTGTAATTTAAGTTATGTATTTCTGTTGTTAGTCACCCTCACTATATATAGTGAGGGTGCCCATTACAAGTAAAGGAGTCTCCGAATGGGGAGATGATGATTTTCTTGTAGAGTGTGAGATTTCCATTCTAGAGAGAGAGTGAGTCATGGATTCTAGAGAGAGATTGTGTGTTCTTCATGATTTCTTGTAACTAATCATTCGGTTATATGAAATCATTCGATATGTTCTTCATCTTTCTTTCTTGTTTATGATTATTCATGATTCATCATCATTATCTTCTTCATTTGTTGTTTTGAGTTTTTCTCATCCGAACTCGTTCTTGCTCAAGATCGAGATTCTCGTAGTGAAAATCGGTCCTAACACTCATTGGTCCTAACTAACCCTCATTTCCCCTAAACACACCTTATTGGGCTATCAATGGTCCTAAACATGCTTATTGGTTATATACACACCTTATTTGGACTCATTGGTCCCATCTGACCCTCATTTCCCTTAAACACACCTTATTCGCCCATCATTGGTCCTAAACACAACTTATTGGGCCATCATTGGTCCTAAACATGCTATTTGGTTATATACACACCTTATTGGGACTCATTGGTCCCAACTGGTCCTCATTCCGCCTAAACACACCTTATTGGGCTATCATTGGTCCTAAACACAACTTATTGGTTACCTACACACCTTATTGGCACTCATTAGCCCCAACTGACCCTCATTTCCCCCTAACACACCTTATTGGGTCATCATTGGTCCTAAACATGCTTATTGGTTATACACACACCTTATTGGGACTCATTGGTCCCAACTGGCCCTCATTGCCACTAAACACAACTTATTAGGCCATTATTGGTCCTAAACACAACTTATTGGTTACATACACAACTTATTGGGATTCATTGGTCTCAACTGACCCTCATTTCCCCTAAACACCCTTTATTGGGTCATCATTGGTCCTAAACATACTTATTGGTTATATACACACCTTATTGGGACTCATTGGTCCCAACTAACCCTCATTGCCCCTAAACACACCTTATTGGGCTATCAATGATCCTAAACACAACTTATTGGTTACATACACACCTTATTGGGATTCATAGGTCCCAACTGACCCTCATTTCCCTTAAACACACCTTATTGGGTAATCATTGGTCCTAAACACAACTTATTGGTTACATACACAACTTATTCGGACTCATTGGTCCCAACTGGCCCTCATTTCCCTTAAACACGCCTTATTGGGCCATCATTGGTCCTAAACACAACTTATTAGTTACATACACACCTTATTGGGACTCATTGGTCCTAACTAACCCTCATTTCCCCTAAACACACCTTATTGGGCCATCATTGGTCCTAAACATGCTATTTGGTTATATACACACCTTATTGGGACTCATTGGTCCCAACTGGTCCTCATTCCGCCTAAACACACCTTATTGGGCTATCATTGGTCCTAAACACAACTTATTGGTTACCTACACACCTTATTGGCACTCATTAGCCCCAACTGACCCTCATTTCCCCCTAACACACCTTATTGGGTCATCATTGGTCCTAAACATGCTTATTGGTTATACACACACCTTATTGGGACTCATTGGTCCCAACTGGCCCTCATTGCCACTAAACACAACTTATTAGGCCATTATTGGTCCTAAACACAACTTATTGGTTACATACACAACTTATTGGGATTCATTGGTCTCAACTGACCCTCATTTCCCCTAAACACCCTTTATTGGGTCATCATTGGTCCTAAACATACTTATTGGTTATATACACACCTTATTGGGACTCATTGGTCCCAACTAACCCTCATTGCCCCTAAACACACCTTATTGGGCTATCAATGATCCTAAACACAACTTATTGGTTACATACACACCTTATTGGGATTCTTAGGTCCCAACTGACACTCATTTCCCTTAAACACACCTTATTGGGTAATCATTGGTCCTAAACACAACTTATTGGTTACATACACAACTTATTCGGACTCATTGGTCCCAACTGGCCCTCATTTCCCTTAAACACGCCTTATTGGGCCATCATTGGTCGTAAACACAACTTATTAGTTACATACACACCTTATTGGGACTCATTGGTCCTAACTAACCCTCATTTCCCCTAAACACACCTTATTGGGCTATCATTGGTCCTGAACATTCTAATTGGTTATATACACACCTTATTGGGACTCATTGGTCCCAACTGGCCCTCATTCCCCCACTAAAAACACCTTATTGGGCTATCATTGGTCCTAAACACAACTTATTGGTTACCTACACACCTTATTTGGACTCATTGGCCCCAACTGACCCTCATTTACCCCTAACACACCTTATTGGGCCATCATTGGTCCTAAACATGCTTATTGGTTATATACACACCTTATTGGGACTCATTGGTCCCAACTGACCCTCATTGCCACTAAACACAACTTATTGGGCCATTATTGGTCCTAAACACAACTTATTGGTTACATACACACCTTATTGGGATTCATAGGTCCCAACTGACCCTCATTTCCCTTAAACACACCTTATTGGGTAATCATTGGTCCTAAACACAACTTATTGGTTACATACACAACTTATTCGGACTCATTGGTCCCAACTGGCCCTCATTTCCCTTAAACACGCCTTATTGGGCCATCATTGGTCCTAAACACAACTTATTAGTTACATACACACCTTATTGGGACTCATTGGTCCTAACTAACCCTCATTTCCCCTAAACACACCTTATTGGGCTATCATTGGTCCTAAACATTCTAATTGGTTATATACACACCTTATTGGGACTCATTGGTCCCAACTGGCCCTCATTCCCCCACTAAAAACACCTTATTGGGCTATCATTGGTCCTAAACACAACTTATTGGTTACCTACACACCTTATTTGGACTCATTGGCCCCAACTGACCCTCATTTACCCCTAACACACCTTATTGGGCCATCATTGGTCCTAAACATGCTTATTGGTTATATACACACCTTATTGGGACTCATTGGTCCCAACTGACCCTCATTGCCACTAAACACAACTTATTGGGCCATTATTGGTCCTAAACACAACTTATTGGTTTCATACACAACTTATTGGGATTCATTGGTCTCAACTGACCCTCATTTCCCCTAAACACCCTTTATTGGGTCATCATTGGTCCTAAACATGCTTATTGGTTATATACACTCCTTATTGGGACTCATTGGTCCCAACTAACCCTCATTGCCCCTAAACACACCTTATTGGGCTATCAATGATCCTAAACACAACTTATTGGTTACATACACACCTTGTTGGGATTCATTGGTCCCAACTGACCCTCATTTTCCCCAAACACACCTTATTGGGCCATCATTGGTCCTAAACATGGTTATTGGTTATATACACACCTTATTGGGACTCATTGGTCCCAACTGACCATCATTGCCCCTAAACACAACTTATTGGGTCATCATTGGTCCTAAACATGCTTATTGGTTATATACACACCTTATTGGGACTCATTTGTCCCAACTGGCCCTCATTGCCTTTAAACACACCTTATTAGGCCATCATTGGTCCTAAATACAACTTATTGGTTACATACACACCTTATTGGGACTCATTGGTCCTAACTAACCCTCATTTCCCCTAAACACACTTTATTGGGCTATCAATGGTCCTAAACATGCTTATTGGTTATATACACACCTTATTGGGACTCATTGGTCCCATCTGACCCTCATTTCCCTTAAACACACCTTAATAGCCCATCATTGGTCCTAAGCACAACTTATTGATTACATACACAACTTATTGGGACTCATTGGTCCCAAGTGGCCCTCATTTTCCTTAAACACGCCTTATTGGGCCATCATTGGTCCTAAACAAAACTTATTAGTTACATACACACCTTATTGGGACTCATTGGTCCTAACTAACCCTCATTTCCCCTAAACACACCTTATTGGGCCATCATTGGTCCTAAACATGCTAATTGGTTATATACACACCTTATTGGGACTCATTGGTCCCAACTAGTCCTTATTCCGCCTAAACACACCTTATTGGGCTATCATTGGTCCTAAACACAACTTATTGGTTACCTACACACCTTATTGGCACTCATTAGCCCCAACTGCCCCTCATTTCCCCCTAACACACCTTATTGGGCCATCATTGGTCCTAAAGATGCTTGTTGGTTAAATAAACACCTTATTGAGACTCATTGGTCCCAACTAACCCTCATTGCCCCTAAACACACCTTATTGGGCTATCATTGATACTAAACACAACTTATTGGTTACATACACACCTTATTGGGATTCATAGGTCCCAACTGACCCTCATTTTCCCCAAACACACCTTATTAGGCCATCATTTGTCCTAAACATGGTTATTGGATATATACACACCTTATTGGGACTCATTGGTCCCAAATGACCATCATTGCCCCTAAACACAACTTATCTTACATTATGATTTTATGTCTCTGATTGATTTTATTTACGTTATACATTTTGCTTTTGTGTATCAGATTTTGCTTCTTTTTCAAATCTATTTGTTCCAAGGAAATCAAGGTGGAAGAGCTTGATAAATTGCAAGAAGAATTAATTGTTACATTATGCCTTCTAGAGAAATACTTTCCCCCCTCGTTTTTCGATGTTATGGTTCATTTGACCGTGCACCTTACAAGGGAGGTAAAGTTATGTGGTCCGGTATGCTTTAGGTGGATGTATCCTTTTGAAAGGTGTATGAAGGTTATAAAGGGACACGTGCGAAACAAAAACAAGCCAGAAGGATGCATTGCCGAACAGAATGTTGCAGAAGAGACGATTGAGTTTTTGAGCGAGTTCCAAAAAAAACTGACCACTATTGGTTTACCACCTGACAGGCATAATAATGACATTATTGAAGGTAATAGGGACGGGAATCCACTATCAGCGGGTAAACCAACGGAAGTATCTTCAGATATCTTCATGAAAGCTCATTTCTTTGTGATGCAAAATACTTCTGAAGTTGAACCTTATATCGAGTAAGTCTTATTTACATGTATTTTGTTACTTTATATATATATATATATACGTATATAAAATATAATATTTATTTTACAGTCGGCACATGAAGTATCTGGAAGAAAAACACATTTCTAAAGGAAAAGGATGGCTAGAGAAGGAGCATAGTAAAACATTTAGTCAGTGGCTACGAGACGAGGTGAACAGTTTTCATATTATGAATTGAAATAATGTTCCTCGTATTATTATATTGGTGTTTTTTTTCGAAACTAAACTTAGTAAATAATTTTAGGTTGAGAGCGAGTTAGCTGTCTCCGAAGATAGTATATCAGAAACTGTAAGGTGGATTTCACATGGACCAAATAGGAACGTTGTGAAATACGAAGTGTATGACATCAATGGATTTACATTTCGTACAAAATCCCGTGAAGGTAAAGTTCATCAAAATAGTGGGGTTAGTGTAGTGGCGACCGACATGCACATTTCTAAAGAGGTTGTATCCTATGACCAAACTTATTATTACGGCGTTTTACAAGAAATATGGGTACTCGACTATCATTTTCGAAGAATTCCTCTTTTCAAGTGTGACTGGGTTGACAATAAGAATGGGGTAAAGAAAGATAGTCTTGGCTACACATTGGTTGATCTTGGTAGATTAGGCCACAAGGATGATCCTTTCATATTGGCTTCACAAGCCCAACAAGTATTTTACGTTGCAGACCAACTTGAGAAGAGGTGGTCAATTGTCTTCAAAAATCCTGCGAAAAACTACAGAGATGCTTATGAAGATGAGGAGTTTAGTACCGTGGTTATTCCTGACAATGATAATATACTGCCATCTTTAGACCCAACAGAGTTGCGTAAGCAATCCAGGAACAACTATTTTCGGGACGACTGTCGGGGTATAGTTATACGAAAGGTATGTATGCTTATTATTATTTCATCATTACAATTTTCCTATTTCAAACATAAACAGATCCACATTAATTTTTTTTACAATCTAGTATTCTATTTTCCAAATTAATTCATCATCTTACGCTAATATTTGTTTGCTTCAGGCACATGAGAGCACTTAATCACGACGTCATTTCAAGACGCTCAACTTCAACAAGAAGTCGCGGGTTGCCTCACCTAATCGGTTTACATTTCCATTGCAAAATGTTCATGAATTTTAATATTTGTCATGTTGAATTTTTATTTTCATTGCAATCTGTACATTAATTTTTATTGATTGGCATTCAAATTATACGAAACTCCATAGCCAATTAGAAAATCATCGAACTGTTGACCAGAAAAAGTCAAAAATTAACTATCTCTAAGATGATGCTGCCAAAATTTGTCCTCTGTATGTTGTTCTTCAAAAATTAACTATCTCCAAGAACTTCATTCTTCTGGAGATGGTGGCCTTTCAAATTGAATCCTAGTTTTGTTCAATTCTCTCATGATCCTCCTGGTCTTAAAGTCTCTGGTTGAAAGAAGTGGTCGTTTAGCAATGGACTTCTTCCTTCCAGGTGAAACACCAGAGGCAGGATTAGCAGATGGCTTGACAGTTTCAGTTGGGACTTTTTCTTTCCCTTTATCTGCTTGAGATGAAGCTTGAACAGAACTGGTTGCGGCTGATTCAGTGGGTTCAGAAGGTTTTGTTGGAGATATGGTGGGTGGTTTCATGGCTTGTGGTTGTGGAGTTGAAGAAGTGGAGTGTTTAGGTGGTGATGAAGGTTGATTATACTTCCAAGTAGGTGGGCAGGGTTTAGGCTTAGCAGGGGTGATATCAGTCCAATTATCTAGCCTGTATTTTGGATGAATATACTTAGGCTTGGTAGATCTGGATCCCCTGGGCCTAGGATTCATTCCCCTGGGTCTATGGGAGTAAAATCTGGAAGATGGAGTGGGAACCCGGGAGGCTGATTGCTTGAGTCTTTCCAACAAGTTGGAGGGGAGAGACTCAGCAAGTAGGTCAGATTCTTCAAAGGGTTCAGGCTTAATGTGTGTTGATGAGGGGTTACCTGTGACTGTCTCAGATGGCAGTGGCATTTGGAGACTTGGGATCACAGCAAACTCTGCTCCTTTCACTTGTTTGAGCAGCTCATCTACAATTTTACAAGTATCTTTAGCCTTCATCTTCTCTACTTCAGCAGCAGGCTTGAGACATCTGATGATAGCACATCTCTTGATCCTTTCCAATAGCTCCAAGTTGTCTAAACTCTTGTTTAAGACAGTTGGCATTTTGGAAGCTATGTTGATCAGCCTGTTTTTCTCCTGTTCATCCAATTTAGCAAGGTCGTAGACCTGCATTCTCCATTCAATTGACCTCTTCCTTGCTTCATCGACCATTCCTTCAACCACAAAATCATTAGAGAAAAGATCTAGATCTTCCAAGAATTTGTTGCATTGAATGTTTGATTTGGCTTCTTCTGATCTTATTCTGGATTGATTATCTTCCCAGTCATGGACGAAATCTTCTTCAATTAGATCTTCCATAGTCTCTTGCTCTTCTGACTGGTCAGAATCAACCATAGTATCTAATGCTCTTGGTTGAGGAGTTATGCAATCCTGACTCTTCCTCAGTCTAATCATCCTCCTTGGTTTGGTTTGTTTCTTTCTTTTAAAGTTCAGAGGAGGTTCTGAGTCGGAGGTGGAATGCATTTGAATCAAAGTTTCAGCAATCTCAGCTTCAGTTGAGTTTTCCGGTTGAGTCTTTTCCGGTTGAGTCTTTTCCGGTTGAGACTCTTCCGGTTGAGACTCTTCCGGTTGAACTTCAGCCGGAGATTTTGTACTTGTGTCTTTCAGTACATTGCTGATTACTTCAGTTGTAGCTTCTTCTTCATTTTCACCTTCAACTTCTTCAGTCTGAGTGACTGAAGCATCATCAACCACATCTTCATGAACCATATCAACAACTGGTTCAGAAGCAATGTTAGTTGTGATCTCATCCACTTTAGATTTGGCAAATGCCTCCTCTTGTGGGATAATCACATTGGTCAAGAAATGCTTGACCCGCAGAATGCTCTCTGGCTGAGCACCTGCAACTAACATTGTTGCTTCAATCATTCCCAACAGGCTTGGATCCTGTGGAAATACCTTCATCAGTGAGCTCATCTTCACCTTAGTCAACCCATCAGCAACTGAAAAGGGGTCAACATCAGCCAGTTTGAAGGCTGTATGCCTTACATCTTCCGGTAGAGGCATTGTATGATCAACTTCTTCTTCTTCAGTTGTGGTTGCAGCAGCAGCAATGTTAGGTGTTGGAGGATTAGTCTTCTCCCCCTTTTTGGCAGCATCAGCTTCAACAGCCTGACCTCCAAAAGGAAATGGGTTCAAAGAGCTAACCTCAGCAGAATGCTGTGCAACCGGTTGAGATTTTGGTGCAGGGGAAGTTTCCGGTTGAGCAGTTGGGGCATCAACAGGAACTTCTTGAGCTTGAGCAGCAGCAGGAGATGACATTACAAGGCTGGCAACAGTCGAATTGAGACTGGTTACCTGAGCCTGTAGAGATTTGTACAAGACCGTCAATTCAGTAAGTGTTAAACTATCCTCAACTGGAATTTTACCAGTATCATAGGAAAAAGATGGACCATCAACCCTAGGTTGATCAAGTCCACCACCCTGGTTTTCTTGGCGCCTGGGATTCCCCTCAACTATAGTTTTTCCCTTAGGATCCACTAGGGGATCTTCCGGTTGAACTAAAGTGTGGGTTGCCATGGATTGGGTCTTATTGATGTTACTACCAACATCAAAGTTCAATGAGAAACTTTGAGTGGCAGCAGCCCTTTCCACATGAATCTCATCTAAACTCCTGAGATTCACCTCCTTGGGTGAATGGGGGTTAGATGTAGCAGTGTGAGTGTCACTCAGAATGTTCCCATGTAATGTGGTGCTTGGGTTAATAACACCATCATCTGTGACAACTCTTTCTACATCATCATTCACAGGTGAGAAGTGTGAAGTGTAGGGTGAGAAAGTGGATGGGGATTGTACATCCATATGAAATGACTCCCCCTCAGAAGAAGGTTCATCAACAAGTTTAAATCCCAATTTGGCTGACCCAAATGGCTGTGTGCCAAGGGTTGGTTCAGGGCTGGAGGTAATAGGTTGCAAGAGAAGAGTAGGCTCTTGCACAACCTTTTTGAGCCTTTTGAGCTTTGTAGGCTTTGGGGAAGGGGGGATGATGGGAATTGATGGTGGATCTGAATCTCTTTTCCTTTTTCTTTTGAAAATTAAGGTTTGTTTATCAGAAGGAGAAGGTGGCTGATCAGTGGTGGGTTCAACAACTGTGGATGGTACAGTGTTGTCCACTGGAGCAAGTTGCTCTTCAGAAGCATGTGTTTCCGGTTGAGAACTAGGTTCTCCCTGTTCAACCGGAATCACCCTTTGGATTGGCATGGGATGGTCAGTGTCCCTCCCAAGGAAAGGCTTCTTGTTGGTGGTTAATTTAGAAAAAGTATTTTCAGATAATGCTCTTGGAACCAGCATCATGTTTCCTTCTAAATTAATTTGGGGGTATTTTTCTTGCAAAATATAAGTTAAAAATCTAGGGTACATGTAAAAAGCAAAATTCTTTGCATTACCCTTTAGAGCATTAAAAATTACAGCAGAAAAATTGTATACCTCCCCTTTCACCACAGCATAAAATGCAGATGCTTGCTCAGTAGCCATTTCATCAAAACCTGATCTCTTTGGCGAGAGGCACACCATGATGGTGTGAGCCAGAAATCTCCATTTGTAGGGTATTTGACCCTTGTTGACCGTGGCAGTTCCTTCAGTAGCACCACCATAGCCAATTTTGTTGAGCAGGGCCATGTATTGCTTTGGTGTTTTTCGAACATATCCGTTCTGGTCATTTAACTTCAGCAATTCCCTTATCAGTGACTCAGTGATGAAAACAGTTTCCCCTTTTACGGTTGACTTCAGTGTATCTTCCTCCACATCATCAACATCCTTCTCAAGCAGTTGGATGTTCTTCCAAAATTCAGAGAGAATTTCCTCATACATATACACCGCAACAGTGAGTGCGTGATTCAGATATGACGATTTGAGAAAATTTATCATCCCTGTGAAGATTTCAGCGTGTGTAGAATTCACTGGTTCATCAAGAATCGCAACCAGGTTGTGTTCAAGAGGAAAAGGATCATCTTTTACTGGTTGTTTCCCCTTTGCTTTGGACTTCGGTGCCATTGTTGATTTATTTTGAGAGAAAATTTGGGAGAAGGAAGAAATGGTTCTGAAAATTTCTAGGTTTTCGAATTTTGAACGGTTTCTTGCTTTTGAATTATGAGGAGTGTTGAAAGGGTTGGGGGTATTTATCTGGTGGGTTTAACGGTGAGTGACAGTTAACAGCGATGGATAAAGTACGCTGAGTCACAGGAGAGAGAAAGGGAAAAAGTGCAAGTGGGTCCGCAAAAGTGTGCTTCAGGTGATTGTGTGCTTCAGCTCTGATACCACTTGTAATCTTTCTGTACTTTTCCGGTTGAACTCTTTATACTGTTGGATAAAAGAGTTCACCCGGAAATGTTCTTCCGGTTGAGCTTCCGGTTGACAAAACTTCCGCTTGAGCGTTCTTCCGCTTGAACATATCTTCAACCGGAAATCTTCGTCTTCATCCGGTTGACTCAGAAAATCATTTCCTTACAATAATCTAATAACAAACTAGTAATTACGATAAAGGGATTAAACACTAAACATTACCATTCATTACGAAAGGTATGTATGCTTATTATTATTTCATCATTACAATTTTCCTATTTCAAACATAAACAGATCCACATTAATTTTTTTTACAATCTAGTATTCTATTTTCCAAATTAATTCATCATCTTACGCTAATATTTGTTTGCTTCAGGCACATGAGAGCACTTAATCACGACGTCATTTCAAGACGCTCAACTTCAACAAGAAGTCGCGGGTTGCCTCACCTAATCGGTTTACATTTCCATTGCAAAATGTTCATGAATTTTAATATTTGTCATGTTGAATTTTTATTTTCATTGCAATCTGTACATTAATTTTTATTGATTGGCATTCAAATTATACGAAACTCTATAGCCAATTAGAAAATCATCGAACTGTTGACCAGAAAAAGTCAAACCGTTGCATAAAATAGAAAAATGTTACCAGAAATTTCATAATATTGAATTTTTATTTTTATTGCAATCTGTACATTAATTTTTATTGATTGGCATTCAAATTATATGAAACTCTATAGCCAATTAGGAAATCATCAAACTGTTGACCAGAAAAAGTCAAACAATTGCATAAAATAGAAAAATGTTACCAGAAAATTCATATAACCTAAAAGTCATATTAAAAAACCTTCTCCATGCATCAAAGCTCCAACTGATAACTAAACCAATACCCCAATTTACTACCCCATCCTCAACCCTCAAAACACAATGAAATTTAACTACCTTTTAGTATTTAACAACTTAATTAGACACAACATAATCTAATAACAAACTAGTAATTACGATAAAGGGATTAAACACTAAACATTACCATTCATTACAATTCCATGTGTTACAATATTGTCCATTAACTATTGATCAACCAAAAAAATACCATTAGTCATCATCAACAATGAAACCTGCAACATGCAGCCACCAAAAGCTTCACAAAAAACCCATCATCATGAACACAGAAAAAAACTTTACAAAAAACACAAAAAAACCTTCAACCCTTCTCGATCACGCACCTTCATCACCAGCAACCTCCTTCAACAGCTTCACCCTTTCTTTGTTCAGCCCCTCGACGATGGATAACATCTGATCCATCTCCACATTGATTGCTAGATCATAGTCACCCTCCTTCTCCAAATACTTGAAGCACGGTTCTGCAAAACGAAATCCACCAGTCTCGAAGTGCTCAACCCTGGCCTTAACCACTGCCCTGCTCTCAGAAGCTGCTTCCAGACGTCGGATGTTGTTTCTCAACACCGTCATAATCTCCTCTGTCCGGCGAAGTTGGTCCCTAATGAGGGCTTCAACTTTATCCATGATCTCATAATCAGGCATCCGTGGGACTGGTGGAGGATACATATTCGATGCCATTAGGGCGGCAGCACACATATCTTCTTGCAGATACATCGCCTGATTGACAGACGAAGAAGCATACGACATACTGTACGTGATAAAGTTTAATTTTGGGCGTGTTTGCAATTGATGTGAAGAAACAAATTAGAAGATATGGTGAAGATCTACGGTGTACTTATCATCATATATATATCGAGAAGATGAATATAATTTTTTATATATAATAGCTAGCTATCATTACCTGGAGTCGACGGCTTATCATATCACGTCCTCTCAACTCTCCACACGTCTTCCCAAACCGATCAAATCAACTATTTACATTTACTTATTATAATTAACTTAATTAAAACAATTATTTATATACTCGATTCAGTTTCCCAAGTTTACATGTTTAGTTTCCCGCCAATTGAATTACAATGTCTATTTGAGATTTTCATCCTATAAATAGAGGATGAGAATGAGAATAACCCTACTTTTCTTATTCCTTTTTTTAGTACCCAAAAAAAATCACCATGGCCGGCCATCAGACTTTCACATCCCTCCCCAAATACGAAACCACAGAACATGCAGCCGATGCTTGCAAAGAGTATCAACAAGCCAAGTACGTGGACGATGGGTTGATTGCCGCTGATATGGATGCCATCACCTACAACCAGCAGAAAATCACGGAGGAGATGGAGGACCTCCTAAAACATGTTCGTTTGAGTGAGAGCCTGTACTGCAGTAGCCCCTCGATTGTCCACCGTCTTACTATGATCCAACAAGAAAACAAACTTCTGCAATCAAGGCTGAAGGAAATCGGTCCAACCATCATCAAGAACCGTCCTAAGAAGAAAGAATTTGCTATGAGGGCTGATGCTTTCTGAAAATAGTCTAGGTGTTGATGGTTTTAATTTGTGTTTTTTTTTGTAATGATCTAATGAATGTTATGAAGTACCAAAAGTTATTAATGAATTAATGTTTTCTGATTTTACCTGTTTAATTAGTGTATGTTATGAAGTACCAAAATTATTAGATGTTTTTGTATTTAACTTTTTATTAAGCAAGTTGGGATGGTTATCCATATAATGGCTTAAAATTTAGTTAACATAAAACATAAAAAAAAATTGTAGGGATCTGGGTTCGAACCATATTCATACTTATAAGTTATTATTGTACATTGAGAGTACAGGTTAAAGATTTGGTTATTGAAATACATTCCGTTCTCAGGGGCTAGCCCAGCGGGTTGGTCTTTTGATTTTCTTTGAAAGGTTCTGAGTTCGATCCTTCGGAAATGCCAACACCATATAAATATTTTTTTACATGTCTAATATCATGAAATATGACCAAAAGAAACTTATAGTCACATATATTTATTATTTAGCATGACTAGAATTTATCTTTAGTCACAATTATAATTCTCATAAAATGAAAGATGTGACCAAATTACACTTATGGTAACATATTTTATTCATTTATCATGACCAAAATTAATCTTTAATAACTCAATAAATTGTCATAAAATAAATATGACCAAATAATACTTATACTCACAAATCTTGTTTTTCATTTACCATGACTAGAAATCATCCAAAGTCACACATCAAATTTTATAATATCATGAAATATGACCAAAAAAAACTTATAGTCACATATATTTTTTATTTAGCATGACTAGAATTTAGCTTTAGTCACAATTAAAATTCTCATAAAATGAAAGATGTGACCAAATTACAGTTATGGTAACATATTTTATTCATTTATCATGACCAAAATTAATCTTTAATAACTCATCAAATTGTAATAAAATGAAATATGACCAAATAATACTTATAGTCACAAATCTTGTTTTTGATTTGCCATGACTAGAACTCATCTATAGTCACACATCAATTTTTCTAATATCATGAAATATGACCAAAAAAACTTATAGTCACATATATTTTTTATTTAGCATGACTAGATTTTATCTTTAGTCACAATTAAAATTCTCATAAAATGAAAGATGTGAACAAATTACAGTTATGGTAACATATTTTATTCGTTTATCATGACCAAAATTAATCTTTAATAACTCATCAAATTGTAATAAAATGAAACATGACCAAATAATACTTATAGTCACAAATCTTGTTTTTCATTTGCCATGACTAGAACTCATCTATAGTCACACATCAATTTTTCTAATATCATGAAATATGACCAAAAAAACTTATAGTCACATATATTTTTTATTTAGCATGACAAGAATTTATCTTTAGTCACAATTAAAATTCTCATAAAATGAAAGATGTAACGAAATTACACTTATGGTAACATATTTTATTCATTATAACATGACAAAATTATACTTATAGTCACACATACACAAATAAAACTGTGACCATAAAATATTTAGACTGGAATTTTTTGTCACACCTAAGAAAATGAAATATGACCATA
Source organism: Deinandra increscens subsp. villosa (assembly GCA_039602395.1). NCBI lineage: Eukaryota > Viridiplantae > Streptophyta > Magnoliopsida > Asterales > Asteraceae > Deinandra > Deinandra increscens. The sequence continues at coordinate 24,647 of JBCNJP010008265.1, forward strand.
TGATACTTATAGTCACATGTATGTCAAATTATTGTGACGAGTATATATCTTCAGTCACACATCCAAATTTGAAATGTGACCATAAATTGTAACTTATAGTCACACTAATAACTAATTGTCACCAAAAAATGTTTAACTTACTGTCACACTCTAAAGTAACGTGTCAGTATATATTACATTTAGCCACATTTAATTACATAAACAATTTCTTCGTGTGACCATATATGTATCTATAGTCACTCGTAAATATTATCAGAATAAAAGTCGCAATTGGTTACATTTGGTCACATTGTTTGAAATGTGACTAGTAATTGTCACACATGTAATGTAAAAGTGTGACCATATGAACTGATCACGCTTGCTATGGTCACACAAACTGATCTTAAATGTCACCGAAACATGTCTAGAAAATTAAAAACGAACTACGGTCACACTTTTAATCGAAAGTGTCACAGGGTCGAAACGTGAAAAGTGTGACCGTATGTCATATTTGTACTAGTGTACCCAACGGTTGTATTTTATAACTTTCTCCCCTATAAATAGGGGTCATTTGTTTGATCTTGAACCACCCTGTATATGTCTGAAGATCCAAATTTTCTTTCAGTTCTTCACCAGTTTCACAATCTTGCTATGTCGTCCACACCTCCTAGAGATGTCCTTGAACCATGGACTCCACCTCCGGCAATGCTTCCGGCGCCTGGTTTTGTGCCACCGGTCGAACAGCCGCCACCACCACCTGTTATGCAGCCTCGACCTCCTGCCCCCCCCCCCCCTGTTAATCGTCGTCCATATCCACCACCCACTGTTGTTCGACCCCCACGTCCCCTCGTCGGAGTTGAAGAGGAGGATGAAGCTGCCTGGAATGAAGCAAACAAGGAGGACATGGAGGTCCTTCGAGAGTACTGGGCGGAAGAACATAGTAGGTCCAACGAGGTGGATGTCGAATCTGGAAACCACTGGGCATCAGACAGTGACTCCGACTCATCTTCAGACTGGTCTTATTATCTGTTATGAGATTTCAAGTATTCTGTAGTGTTGGAGTCATAATGTTTTTCCTATTATTCTCTTGCGTTTGTAACGAATATGGGTTGTCTTCCTTTTATCAATATAATCAATATATATGTTTTATTTAAAACTTATGTGGATTTTTGGAACACTAAGAAATATAAATAAAAAACATAAAATACAAATTTAAAAACTTATATTCCAAAAATAAGTTAAAAATAAAATTATTTAAAAATAATAAAAATAACCATCTAAGACTTCTCGGCCCCAAAAATAATGAAAATTTGAAAACGGTCGTTTTATACAAAACGACCCAACAAACATTCCCTAATCATCACCTAATCATTGTCATATAACGGTTTAAATATTTATCTGGATCGTTTCTCTTAAAACGATCGTTTCAAGGTCGTTTTACGTAAAACGATCGTTTGGTTTGGGTGTTTTTAGTAAAACCCCCGGGTGTCTATAGCCGGACCCTTATATAATTCATTTCTTCACCTGAAATTTAACGGATGTCACATTTACTAATATATTTAATTATATGTTTAAGATTAATTATTAAATCTGTTAAAGAAAACTATTTATCTCTGCATTTTTTTTTGAACGGCCAACGAATGCCCCGAAAAACCCGGGAACTATTTACACCAGTTGAGCTCATTTCAGGGAAAATCCACCTCCGCGAGCAGCCGGGTGGTAAAACCTGGAGCTCAGGGATCGAACTTATGACCTTTCAGACTCAAATCTCCCCTCATCGTCAATTTATCTATGCATTTGAGTGAGTGAATTTGAAAACGATAATGACTTACGCCCAAGTATATTTATTCCGCATAAATTCTTTAAACTTATTGTTTATAAAATAGATGATAGGAATTTGATTGAAGTATAGAACGCAGCTAGCGGGGGTAGGTGGGTATTGGACAATTGGGTGGTCCCATATAAATACAAATTGCTTTGTAACGTGAGTGATGGGTCGAACCTTTTGTTGATAACTTTTGATTTTGAGAATTGTAAAAACAAAAAAAAAAAATTGAAGACAAATTATGGTAATACAACAACTCATTTGTCACATCATTAATTTCATAGATCATCCGTTTGCCACATCTCTAATTATGGCTACATTGTTAGAGAGGGAACAAATAAAAATGTTGTCTCAAGTGGAGAGTTTATAATAAACTGTTAGTTAATTAGAATATAACACGTTTAAATCCTGCAAAATATAAGTAGGAAACTGAATTTTTAACCGTTAAAAAAACAAGAACAACGTCGTTTTTATAATATAAAAAAAACCAATATAAAAATCTAGAATTTTAATTGAATTAATCAATTATTGAGATATGAGAACATGGTAGCCGGGTCAAGGAATTAAAGGACTACATATGGATTCTTGAAATAGTTAATTAATTATTGAGATATGAGTTTTTTCTCTGTCGGGTGCCTGTCTCGGAAGTTTGGAAATCCATTATTTCTGTTAACAGGGAGCTGTTTGTTAGAGGATTGGGGATGGAGAACTGGATTGTTAACTCTGGTGGGATTTGGTCATGGAACGGACCTGATTCAACATCCTTTCCTGTCAAATATGTTTGTAAATTGATTTCGAGGAGGGAGGGCTCGGCTCAAAGTTTCATCATGCAATGGTGCAGATTGGTCCCCGCAAAGGTTAACCTCTTTGCCTGGCACGCTCAATGGCGTCGAATGGCAACTTTCGACGCTCTCTTTAAGCGTAATATCCCTATCATTTCGTCGACTTGCAGACTTTGCAATGATGGGGAAGAATCTGTTGAACACCTGTTTACCAATTGTGTCTTTGCTTCGGTCTTCTGGCAGTGGATGGAGACTTGGTGCAACCCCCCCCCCCCCCCCCCCTACTTATATTCTCCTTCATTGATCTTTTCAACATGTATAAAGATAATCACTTTCAGGAAAAGAAAAAGGAATTCATCCATGGGGTTGTTCTCACTGCTTGTTGATGTTTGTGGAAGGAACGGAACGCGGCGGTCTTTCAAGGAATCATCCCGTCTATCGGTAAGGTGATCAAGGAGGTTAAGATGTGAAGTAGAATTTGGTTTCACAATCGTTGTAAATGCGGTATTGATTGGGCTAATTGTAAACTCATGTAACCTTCTTGGGGATGTATTTTTTTTGGGGTTCTTTTTATCCTCTCTAGCTCCTACTAGAAGGGCGCCCCTGGTGTTTATATATTATGAATGTTCCAAAAAAAAAAAAAACACATAAACAAGTTTCTCAAGCTGTTTAATAAGGTCTCTTAAACATTTATTTTTCTTGAACGACCCCTTTGTTATATGCTCACATACATATATTAAATGCTCGCATATGTACATCTATATGAATGCATATATACACGTGACATCAAATCGAAGTGTAAAACAAATATCAATGGGTTTATCTAGTAGGGTACATCTAGTTAAAGTATGAGTGCAAAATAAGAGAGTTGATCTCTAGTTCGTCTAGACTCGAGTTTGGCTCGTTTAGGCCTGAGCTTGGCTCGTTTAGGTCTAAGAGAGCTCCAGTTCGGCTCGTTTAGAGCTTTATTTTTTAATCTTGAGTTTGACTCGTGTGAACCTATATAAGCTCAAGCTTGGCCTGGGATCGACTCCTTTATTATTAAATATATTATTTATATATTTCTATAATTAAACTGGTATGTATTTATAATTATTTTTTATATAACATAATACATATTATTTAATTATTTAATCATAATTTTGTATATAAACGAGTCATATTTTAAGACTTGAGTTTTAGCTCAGGCTTAATAAACTCTAACTCGTTTCCAGTTTTTATTGATTCGATCGCAAATATTTTGTGAGCGGCTCGGTTTGCTGGTTTACGACCTTTAACTAAAAAGTACCCATGTTATTTCCACTTGTATTTGAAACTGATATTATATTTCCACTTGTATTTCAATAGTTTACTCCATGATATTATACCAGTATAATTTAATGATTCATTATTACTCATATAGCAATAAGTCAGTAGGGTAAATAAATGCATCCCACTTGGATCATCATAATAGCACAATTTGCCCAAGAAAACTAAATGAATCCTATTGGATCAAACAGATATTATATTTCCACTTGTATTTCAATGGTTTGCTTCAAAATATTATAACACTATTACTTTAATGAGTCATTATTATTACTTAGATAGCAATAAGTAAGAGAGGTAAAGAAATGCACCCCCCTTGGATCATCATAATAGCACAATTTTCTAAATGAACCTATTGAATCAAAAGGAAAATGACCCCAATTGCTGCGAAACAAAACTAACTAACATCTGGGTTGTGTTCGAACCACTAGCCTGCACCAACGCCTCACGAGCCAGGACCAGGGTTCCCGAAATGCTAACCAGGAACGTTAAAGCCTTAGCCGCAGCCCGAGCTTGCTTCTCGGCCTCTTTCTTGATCCGAACACTCGGTACATTGTCATAAACCTTGTTCAATTCAGCCACCGTCGTCCTCAAACTCGACTCCCCGCTCATATTCCCAAGCGATCTCCCGATCCCGTTGAACAATTTCACGATCTCCTCGTCTCTCAAATCGCCTTCTATGATCTTCTGTTCACGTAGCACCTTCACGTCCTTCGCAGAGTCGATTATCCCGCACATGAAATCGACATATTCGGTCAGTTCAAGACCGAACCCGCCCATTATACTATTCTTCGCCATTAGTTTCTCGTACGCCATCAAATTTCTTAGAATAACCTCGGTATCATAATTAAGCGTGACAACGGGGAGATAACACGTCCCGTCGACAAAGCTTATGTTTCGGATACCCTCTTCATTTGGCGACAAAACAAACTTCACTCCCGCGGTTTCCCCAAGTTCGGAAACCGAGGGCACGTTGATTTCCTGAATCGAAGATTCCTCCTCGGATTCATACAAAAGCTTCTCAACGGATCCGAGGAGTCCCAGAAACGGTTTAGCAGCCGGAATCAATCCGGCTGCTTGTATAACCGCTTCCAGGAGCTCCTCAGTTGCCGGCTTTTCACCCTCTATACTCCCCGGCTTCACGAAATTCACATCTCGTGAAGCCGTCGTTTCGTTATTGATAATCGAATGATACATATAATCAAGCAGATGGTTAACACGGCTAAAATCGATATTATCCTTCGACAGAAGAAACGGCGAATTCGCCCTAGCGAAAAACCGAAACTTGGACTCCCAGAAATCCTCAACATTTTGTTCACCAGATTGTAAAAGAGCCTTTTCAATCTCCTTCAACACAATCAAAGGAATCTGATTCTCCAACATGATGAAATCCTTCTCATCAATCGCAAACCCCTTTTCCACATAGACTCCAAGTTGATCCAGCAAGAAAAGACCATCGATAGCGAACAGCCAGGCGAACGCATCTTCGCTCATTTCGGGGAAGGAATCATAGCAAGCGAAAACCACAGGAATAATCTGTTTGATCTTTTCTGCAACCTGGTCTTCTAAGTCGGGAATCTGGTGAGGTTTCACCACCCTTTTGATGGCGGTGAGCTTGTTTTGCTGCATATTCTGATAAAGCTCGGTTTGAAAATGGTGTTTGGGTCCGAGCCCGATTCGTTGCGGGGCGTAGGCTTCGGGTTTTTCGTCTTTGAGGGTTTGGGGGATTGAGAAGATGGAAAGAGGAGGGGTGTCGATGGGAACTGCGATTTGGGTTTTGAGGGTTTTTCTCATCTGGTCTACCCATGGTTGGTCGCCGGTGGTCGGAGCGATGAAGGAGTTGACGGAAGCCATCGGGTAATCGGATCTGGAGAACAAGTCTATGGTCTACGATGATCTGTGGGTGGGTGATCTTTTTGTTGACTTAAATGGTACAGAAATACAAGTGGCTTTGTTTGGGAAACATGATTCACGTGGTGGTTAAAGAAATGGTTCACATCTATTGATGCTCCATCTTTCTAGTTTCTACAGATTTACAAGTTTCAATCATAACTTTTAAGTATTGATAATCTCATATTTGAATATCTTTTTTAACAGTTTTAACTTTCACTCATATTTTTTTAATGGATCCGTCGTTAACTTTTTTAATACCGTTAAATGGGTGCTGACGTGACATGCTGATATGTTACATTTTTTTTTTATTTTTTTAATATTTTTTTCACATCAGCCTCCACATAAGATATTAATTTTTTTTAATTCTTTTTACAAATTTTGTTGCGATCAGGTATCCACGTGTCTCTACTCCACAAACAGATTTCACATTCTTGCAACCCCCTCAATTCTTCGTAATCTTAGGTAATCAGACCATAGTAATCAACGATCATATATTCGAACTTGCTTCGTGATTCAGATCTTCACTGAATTTTGAATTTGATCGAGATAACAATAGTTTTATAGAACTTCGTGATTCTGTTATTAGCCCTACACTTTTGTTTCTATTTAAGAATCCCTAAAATTATGTAAATAATTCCTCCTGTACGCTCTGAATCTTAAATTTCGGCTAACTCATTTTCTTTCTCCGGCAACAATAACTTCTTGTCTTTTTCTCCGTCATCTGTAGCAATACTATGTTAAGTTCTAATCAAATCCGGTGACGGGGGAGGCGCAAAATGTGGTAAAGGCAGCTCCGGAGAATGAGTTCTAAAAGCTCTCCTCTCTCTCACCCTATATATCTCTTATGCTCTTTCTCTCTTTAAACAAAACAAGAATTGATGATGTTGAAGCTTGCACGTACATCTCTCTAACAAACGGTTTCCTTCTCTACAACTCTCCCATTTTGATCTCTGTAATGTAATTAGGCGAAATTAGATTGAACAGAAGTGCGATCTAGCCCTAATTAGATTAGAGAGTTGTTGGAGGATGATTTTGTTGGCTTTTGGTTTCTTGGAGATTGATTGGCGATGGAATGATGAATAGATTCGTGTTTTTTTTTTTTGTTGTAACTCTCTTCTTCAACCGTTTCTGAACGGAAGTCATTACTAACCCATCGACATCAGATTCGGTCACCACAACCACCCTCTACGCATATCTTGACTTTCCGGCGAGTATACTAATCTTGTTTCCCAGCGAGTATACAAATCATGTTTTCTGGTGAGTTATTATATTTAAGGATCTGGCAATTTTTTTTTTAATTTAAGGTGCCTGATGAAGAAAGTAGTGGTGATCGGAGGTAAAATCTTGGTTGCCGACGGAAGATTCATATTCGGAGCATATATAAATAAAATAAAATTAAAATTAAAATTAAAATCTTATGTGAATGTTGAAGTGGAAAAAAAGATTATTACATATCAGCATGTCACGTCAATACCCATTTAACGGTGTTAAAATAGTTAAAGGCAGGTCCATTAAAAAAATATGAGTGAAACTTGGGACTGTTAGGACTTGGCAAAATATATTCAAATGTGGGATTATTGTTGGCCAATACTCAAAAGTTATGATTATTTTAATCCAATTTTCCTAATTATAAATCTGGTGCAAAACAGGGCATGGAGGCCAAAATATTGCTAAGTATAAAAACTGGCCGGAATTAGGCCAATCCCTGGAAAATCAGCTCCAAGCGTATTGCTTGGAGCATATGATACAAGAAGCGATACGCTTACATGTACAAACGTATCGCTTGGAAGTGCAGTCTTCCTAGGCGATACTCTTGGGGAGACAAATTCTGATTTAGCTTGTTTTCTTCATTGTTTGTTGTTATTATACATTGTTATGCAACAGAAACTCACTATTGAAAGTGAGTATGTTGCAGGTAAGGTGAAAACTTGAAGGGATGCTCATCAAGTGCTGAACAAACCGATCATGTGAAGAATCCAACAACCCGTCTTACATTTATGGTATAATGAACTTTTGTACAAGTTGATGAACACTCTTGGATGTCAACCTTATTGAAGGTATTTATTGTAAATGTAAACCGCGATGATGGTAGTACATGGTTATCAAACAACACGTTTTGTACAAAATTTTCTGGGACCGTTTTTAATGAAGTAAAGTGTTACGTTTGGCATCAAATTGTATACGGGTGTTACAGTTAGGGATCATTGGTATTTCATCAGAATAGTTAAGAGAGTTTCTAATGGTGAGCAATTTTTAAACTATTGGACTAAGATGACAATTTTAGCCAAACCACATAGACGAAGATGACACTAACTCATGTTTAAAATATGAACGCGACAGGTAACAAGTATACAACAAAGAATAAAAATGGCTAATGTCTACCTATGCTATTCCAATCGGGCCCTTTAGACCGACGAACAAGAGTACGCGATCCAATTTGGCCCGAACTAAACGCACCAACACCATGTGCCATGGATTCATGCGAACCAAGAACACTACGCCTGCGACGAACAATAGGAACGCGATAAACATGGCTGAAGCGCGAAATCGCTTCTCAATCATCCTTCGAACCCGAACTCTTGGAGTGCTTTCATAAACCATGTTCAACTGAGCCACTGTCTTCTTCACCTTAGAGTTTACACTCATTTTCATATTAGTTCTCCCTATCCCATTAAACAATTTAACAATCTCCTCATCACCCAAATCACCTTGGATGATGTTCTCCTCGCGTAACAACTTCACGTCGTTTGCATTGTCGATTATCCCACACAAGAAATCGACATATTCGGTTAGCTCTAGACCATATCCACACTCAAAACTGTTCTTTGCCATTAGATTCTCATAAGCCACCAAGTTTCTAAGTACAGTTTCTGAATCACTATTTAGAGTTACTAGAGGGAGATAACAATACCGCGCTTTCCCTTGGACGAAGTTTATGTTTCGGATGCCCTCATTTTCAGGTGCCAAACGGAACTCCACATTCGCGACTTTGCGAAGTTCTGAAGCTGAAGGCACCTTAATCTCTTCGGCTATGGCTTTTTCCTCCGCGATTTTTTGAATCTTTGGCATTGCGAATTTAATGATTTGACCGAAAGGTTCAGGCACAGGTATCACTCCTGCAAATTTGATAAAAACTTGTAGCGGTTCTAGCTTTGTGTCGTTTTCGGATGGATCGCTTGCAGGGTTTGTGAGCTCGACTTTGGTTGTGATCAATCTTTCATTGTTCACGATGGAATTATACATATAATCAAGTAGGTGGTGAACTTGGTTAAAATCAACCTTGTGTTCCGAAAGGACAAACGTCGAGTTCGAACTACAGAAAAATCGAAACTTAGATTCCAAGTAATCTTCTTGCAAATGAGCATCTTGGCCCAATAGAGCCTTTTGGATTTCCTTCAACACAACAAGTGGAATCTGGTTCTCTAACATGATCAAATCATTTGCTTCGATTGCGAAACCATGATCCGAATAAGTATTCAATTGATCAATCAAGAACATACCGTCGATAGCGAATAACCATGCCAACATATTGTCATCTGCATCATGGTACAAATCATAGGAATCGCGAATTAGGGGGACAATCTTTTTAACTTTTTCTACTATTTCTTGTTCAAAGTCTTGGATTTGATGTGAGAGTAGTACCCTTCTCGCGGCAGTGAGCTTCTTCTGCTCGATCTTGTGATAGAGCTCGGGCTGAAAATGGTGGTTCAGCCCGAGCCCTACGCGTTGTGGGACGTATGCTTCGCGTTTTTCTTCCTTTAGGGTTTTGGGAACTAGAAATATGGAAACTGGAGGTGTGTTTATAGTGACTGCAAGCTGGGTTTGTAAGGTTTTGCTGATCTGATCCACCCATGATTTCTCAATAGAGTTTGGGTTGAAAGATGGGTTAAAAGAAGCCATATGATACTCCCAAAGTGGGTTCTCGGATTGAAATAATACAAGTATACACTCTCACTTTATAGTTTATATTCCTCAAATGCTACGATTGGTCAACCCTTCACATGGATGCTTGAAAATTTGAAGTAGATTGCCTCAGGATGATGAATATATCATTGATTTAGATCTAAAATGTTTATAATAATAATAATAAAACTAAAGGTCCTTATATATAACCATAATAATAATAATAATAATCGTGAATATAAAAAAGTGTAGAATCAGATGTAACGTATTAACGGACGGCTATCCGAAGTGTAAGATAAGATTGGATATTGTGTTGAAATATAATCTATTATAAACGTTTTGCATGACAAAAACATAATAGAGAAGATAAGGATCGGATGAACACAAGTGTATACATCATTGGGTAACTAGATATCATAACATCCAATCACAAGAGCTTTGAGTAATCTATTCTCTTGGATTCATCATTTCATTGTTTGGAAAACGAGGCTGGTCCCTAGCTAGTAGAAAACAACAAGACAGTAGATCACGGAATTTGGATCATAACAGGTCAAATATAAAAAACAAAATCTCTCTCTTAAACTTTTTTATTTTTTTTTAAACGGTAAATTTGGATCACTGGTGGGGATATTACACCACCCATTCGAACATCTCTAATCCTCATCAAGAGGAAACTCATCATTCGTGAGAATATCTCTTGGCCCAACTTGTAACCCCCATTTTTTATTTTATTTGTTACAAGTGAGACTTGAACCCAAGATCTCATGGTAAAAGACATACACATTTACCGTTAGGCTAAGCTAGTGGTTGTTCTATATTCTACGGTGGAATTTTTTTTTCGGTTCATCTTTATTCACCGGAACTCTTAATCTTATCAGCAATCATACTTTCGGTTGAACTTCAACCTGATCAGCAACACTTAAGCACAGAACTCCCAGTTGATTTTGTCCTTACAGGTTGTTTTTTCATGTTGCTTCATGCACCACTTGTTGATTGGGGAGCGAGGCTCATCTTGGGTTGCGAGGGTGCCGCCCGTATATCCTCGGCCACAAATGCTGCCCCTAGAGTCTGTTGTTCTACGAAGTCAGAATTTAGATTTGTCTCAAGGGGCTACCCATACCTGGCCACGTACGGATGCTACCTCTTTCAACCAACCCCGTTGTTCGACGAAGTCTAATTTTATATTAGTCGCAAGCAAGGGCGTATTTTGGACCGTCTAACCCATAGTGTTTCGATCTCTCTCGGGTCTTAGGAAAATTTATTTGTTACCCTAGGGACAGGGTTGCTTCATAGTTCATACTTGAATTTAGTAGACTTGGTTGGTGGAAAAACAAAGTCTTACTCCTTTCCTCAAATTCATTTTAGAAAAAAAAAAATTAAACACAACACTATATAAATACAAATCTATTACCAAGACTTGAGAGCACCTATATACATCTAGAGAACCGGCCAGTTTTTAAGTACATGCTTGAACAACAAGTATAGCAAATTAAAGAATCAAAGAACTAAAACATGTTATAAAACAAATATATGCATCTTCTTGTCTAGCTGCTGCCACCAAAGAGCTTAGGACATCCATAGAACTCGCAAAACGAGTATAAAACCAGCAACAAAACCAACACCACAGTTAACAAATGAGCAGTCACCTTCCATAAAGAAAACCATCTCTTTTCAATGAACTTAAACATCCTGACGTTCATCTTCTTCTTGTAGTAGTTATTAATCTTCACAACGGTCTTGTTTCCGGAACTCCTGGTTGTTTTATTCATCCCATTGAATAACTTAGCAATCTCATTATTCGTTAGTTCGCTTCTAATGATTCCCTTCTCCTTTAACAATCGTGCATCCTCAGGGTCATCGATAATACCACTTAGCAGATCGACAAATTGCGAAAATGGAGGACTAGAATGCGAATAGTTCATCGCGGTTTCATAGGCAACCAAGTTCCTCAATATTACTTCTGAATTAACATCTAGAGTTATTAGGGGTAGATATAAAGCAGCTTCTTCTTCTATAAATTTGATGCCCCTAATACCCTCACTTGTTGATCTAAATGTTATCCCTGCATAGTAATGAAGGGAGTAGACAGATGGGACTTTAATCTCCTCCACAATAGGACCATCATTTTTATCAGGTTCCTTGAGAACATGTAGGCCTAAATTGCTCAATATTTTATCCCATGGTATGTCTTGAATTACTTGGAAAGGCTTCAAGATTTTTTTACCAATCCCAAACTTCATGGCTATTTTGGTTATTTCACCAATATTATCACAAGCTGAATTCACATCATCTTCAATATTGTCCTCCATTTGCTCCCAACTATTTGGGCTTTCTGAATTTTCTTCATCTTGAGAAGATCTTTCAATTTCAGGAAAACCATTGTTGACCATCAAATGGTACATGACATCCAATAGATGCAAGTGGCTTGTTTCATTGTAAGAGCATGAAGAAATCGATGGCAATTGGAGCGGAGAGTTTGCACGACAAAAGCGCTCCATCATGAAAAACAACTTCGATTCATCATCACTTATTTCAGAAGAATTGATCTTCAAAGTTGTGTAAATTTCTTTCAAGACAACAAAGGGGATTTGGTTTTCTAACAACAATAGGTCTCTAGAAAGCTTTGTGCTTTCTAGCTCAACAAAATAATCTTGCAAAAGACTAACCAAAAACAACCCATCTATCGCCACAATCCAAGCTAGCGTATCGTCATCCAAGTCCAAGTAGCTATGGTAGCATCCTCGGATAACCGGGTCGAGTTCTTTGAGTTTATCGATTAATATTCCGCGAAACTTGATCATGTTTCCTTGACCACAATGGTTTTGTTTGAAAAATGACTTGGCACAATAAATCTTGTACCTTTGCATATGATATAAATGTGGAACCATGTGATGATATGGTCCTAAAGCAATCATGTGAGGGATATAAGCCTCAGGTTTGAAGATGGAAATAGTGTTTGGAATGTTGAAAACACAAATAGGGTTTTGAGTAGAAATATCAATGGCAACTTCCCTTATGAATTTCTTGCTAATTTGATCAACCCATCTTTGCTCATTGGAGGTGGAAGAGAAAAAGGTGGTTATGGTCATGTTTAATTGCAATTTGAATAGTTAATTAACTTATCTTTGCAAGATGATGCTTCATTATTTATAGTTTCTGGGAATTGTAAATAAAAGTCCATTCAACAAATTGGTTTTAGATGAAAGCATTATTATTACGTATTTGACATATTCGTAGTAACCTGCCTAATTTCCTAAAATGGATTGCTTTAAGTTGATGCGGTTTCTTTTTTTGGACTAAAACATGCATGCATGTTGGCTAAAATTCATACGTGACGATACCGAAGAAAAGTTTTTATGTTGGTCCCTAAAAGAACACGTGTTTTTTATTGTCAAATTAGAAAAGAAAAAGAAAATTCAACATACAAGAGAGGTGATCAATGTTACGAAACCCGGATGGTTTTTTTGATTTGTTCCGAATCATACTCTAAAACGGGCCTTCAAAAGGTTTGAGGGCTCATTTCTAAGTAGGGGTAGCCTTGTGGCCATTGGCGTAGCTTTAAGGGACCGGAGGGGGCGACCGTCACCCATCCATATTTTTTCGTCCGAAAGTATCTATTTTCGCGATTTTATATAAAGAAAATTATAAGTATTGCGTATCGGGCACTCGAATGTATTCAGTATCGTCCATTCGGTAGAATTTTTGAGTCCCGCCCCTTAGGATTTTTTTTCGAGCTTCGCCACTACTTGTGGCATGGGCAAGGTGGGTGTCCCGCCCAGGGCCCAAAATTTTGGAGGGCTGGAGATTTTCAAATTTTTGTTTATATATTAAGAGAAAATTATAATTCACGAGTTGTTTAAGTATTTTTAATATAGAATATTTTGCTACAACACTTTATTTTTTTATTATTCTTATTATAGTTATCGTTATTTTATTGATTTTTTATATGAGTTATTAACTTTATATTTTAAGGGGCCCAAAAAAAATTGTCATGGGCCCATAAAATTTTTAGGATTTTCAGGACCGGCTCTATTTCTAAGAGCCCTAAAACGGAATGTCGTACAAAGAAATTGTCAAACGGCAAACCCTTGTGTGTAAAAGATAGGAGGATTTTCGGAAAACCCAAAAACAGACATGGTGTTCTGGAGCGACAAGATATTAAAATGCACAACTTTACTGAATATAAATTAGTTTAGGCTTGCATTTGGTTGTTCCTAGACAACATATTGACGTGCAAAATGAACACACAATTTATATTGGAGATTCATATTTCTTAATACTCGTCTTACATTCAATATTAGTACATAAATGCAAATTGGGATTCATATTTTTTGTAACATGTTTTGGGATTTGTCAATTTGTATTAACTTTAGTTTTATTCGTTAATTCTTATAAATTTTTTGGTTCCATTTCTATTTGTATATGTTTTTAAGAAGTCAAGTATTTAAATTTAAATTTGGATATTTTCAAATTGGTCGTAAACCTAAAATTGGTTAGCAAAAATTTGATCGAGCATGTTTGCAAGCTTACCATAAAACACACGATAGTAAAACAGAAACAAGTAGATTCAGGACCGTAGAAATGATTAAAATCTATACCTAGTTTATGTAGTGATAATTAGATGTTTTTAAATTTTTATTTCTATAAATATTATTTTAAGTGCGTTATTTATTGTAATGAAAAATCCCCATAAATCCCCATTAATGATTTCCGATGGAAATGCTATATAAAGCTTGCTAATTCCGGGCCGGGTGAAGTTCAACTGGAAGACTATGTACTGAGAGAAGTCAGTTGTTCCGGAAGAACAATTTGTACCGGAGATATCAAGTTGACTCAGAATGTAGCAGTTGTATCGAAAGAGTGAAGCTGTTCCAAAAAGTACTTGTTCCGGATGAACTTGAGTTCTCTCGGAAGAAGAGTTCATTCGGAGTTGATTATTCACTTGTACTTCTTCTGGAACTTACATAAAGTACTCTTGCAGCCCGAATCAGGAACAACACGCTTCCCGTTGCTGCAGAAGCCGTTTAACTGTCTTGATAGAAGCCGTTTAACTGTCTTGATAGAAGCTTAAACAACACGCTTCCCGTTGCTGCAGAAGCCGTTTAACTGTCTATTCTTTTAAATTTCAATGATCTAGCATATTGGAAGGAGAGAGTCATCCTTGCACCCACAAACGAGGTTGTTCATGACACTAATGATCGGTTGCTATTTGTCATTCCAAGTGAAGAAAAATAGTATTCCAGCTCGGATTTTCTATGTCAAACAGAGCATATTCAAAAAAGTGTTAATCCAAACATTTACTCACTTGACTTTCTAATGGATTAGAATAATCAGGCTTGTCAACCCACATATTAGTTTTAAAAGTTGGTGCGTCTATTATACTTCTCCGAAATTTTAACCAACGGCCTTTGTGACGGTACAACACTTCAGATTGTTTCTCTTGGTAAGCATGTGATAGAGATAGAAGTAATTTCCAAAAACAATATCGCTTTTTGTAAATTTCTTCCAAGGATTTCAATGTCTCCATCAGATAAAAAATACCGTTTAATTTCAGAGAAGACAATTTCCAATAGCAATATACTTTAGAATCACCATCAATAAAAATCAAAGACATTCGCTATCAAATGTTGGTTTGTATTTAAAGAATCCATGTTTTAGTCATGGACAGTTACATATCACCTTATCAAGAGTGAAGAGTAGGTCTAAACTCAAAGTTCTCATTTTAGATTCATTTTAGATGAAGATAAAAAAGTTAGAAACAAGTTGTTAAATGTTGTATACAAATCTATATTTTCTACTTACTAATATAAATTAAGTGAATTTATGACTACTATAATAATATTCTATATATTTATTTTTTTAACCCTTCGTCATGAATACACGGGTATCAATTGTCGTCTATAAATATTACAAAATAAGAGACTGCACCAAATCATATCCGGCAAAAACAAAGATTACTCTAAATTATATTATAATAGCATGATTATACGCATGTTCTTTAAAATTTAGTATACATACACGTGTTTTTTAAAGACACACGACTAGTACTATAGATACATGCATATTATACCACCCCGAGGACTCGTAAAGCTTATCTCTTGTACGTTATGCCATCAATAATAATTTTTTAAAGTTCACAAGTCACAACAATGCCTAACTAACTAATTTAATCCCCTTTACTTTTATTTAGTCGACTATATCCAACGGCCTACCATATATACGTCATTAATATTATAAATATAAACTTCCGTGCTTGATTCATAATTCATTCAATCACTTAACCTAACATGAATCCCTATTCAATTTTGAGTTGTGATTTTACCGAGCAACAATGGGTGGATCAAGTCACCAAGGATTTCGATCACGATGACGGTAGCGGTAGCCACGATGACCTAAGTGACGTTCCGGTTTGTGTGTTCAGTGTCCCGAAAGAAACGAGCCGGTTCAAGCCCGAGGCGTACGTACCTCTGGCTATAGCACTCGGACCCTACCACCATTTCGAGACTCATCTCTATCAAATGGAGAGGTTCAAAGTGGCCGCGGTTAGAGCCATCTTGAGCCCGGATCAAGTCTTGTCCTTTGAGTCTTTGGTGATCAACCGGCTCGTAGAGAAGGAACCCGTGATCCGTGCTTGTTACCACAAGTATATAAACCTTCATGGCGACACGTTGGCGTGGATTTTCGCGATCGATGGGTTGTTCTTGATTGGTCTTTTCGCGTACTATCTTGACATTTCAACCTTGATGCCGAAAAAGTTGTTACACGACCGTGTACTTTGTAGAGACGTAATGGTGCTTGAAAACCAGATTCCTTTGTATTTGTTGGACGAAATATGGAAGGATCTTCGTCTGTCATCAACGTTTCGATCTTTACAAGATCGAAATGTTGAGCAACGCGAGTTAATCGCGATGATGAGAAAGTTTTGCGAGGTACACTCTCCTCTCGAGTTATCAAAAGATCTTGATCATCTCGTCTCAACGCGCTATTTGCATTTGCTCGATCTTATGTACCATTTGATTGTCAACAATCAAGATACTCGAGAGCCTCCTCCGGTAGCCGTAATTCGAAACATGGACAATGATGACGGCATAAAAACGATAGCGAAAGAAGATAACATAACCGAAAACGACTTAGAAGAGATAATCGAAATGGGATTACGCCTAGGAATGAAAGGAAAAGCCGATCGTCCGATAGAGGTCATAAAGAACATCCCATGGGAGAAGATATCGAACTTGCTCGGTCTAAAACCAAGCCGACCCAACAAAGAAAACGTCGATGATCCACCCGTTGTCATAGAAATAGACATCCCCTCGGCATCATCTCTTACGAAACATGCCCAAATCAGTTTCGAACCCATAAACGGAGGGATCAAGAACACTAAGTTCGACGATAAACAAAGCGACACTACATCTTCCGATTATCACACTTGATGACTACTCCGAAGTCATGTTGAGAAATCTTTTGGCTTACGAAATGGCAACCTCTAGCTCAACGAAACAACTAGCACGATATGTCGACTTGATGAGCGGGATCGTGGACAGCGAGGCGGATGCCCGGTTGCTTAGAGATAAGGGGATAATCAAAGGGAGTATGAAGGATAAAGAGGTTGCTAATCTCTTCAATGGGATGAATAAGAGTGGGTTTTACATGAGTAGAAGTAATAACACAATTGAACAGCTTAATGAGTATTACAAAAATAGACCCATGATTAAGATTTGGAGGTTTGTGAAGAGAGATCTGATTTGCTCCAAGAAAGTTGCAACTCTTGTTTTGACAATCTTTGCAAGCTTGCTCATGATTCTATACTCGTTTTGTGAGGTATATGGCTGCTCAAGGCTGTCGGAAAGCAAGTAATTATTAGGGGTAAGAACCACAAGTGGAAATTCGTAGATGTGAATATTGTGTAATATTTAAGTTTGTAATATATCTAGCTATTGTTTCGGTGGAATGTATAAGAAATTGATGTCTAATTAGTATTTATTATTTGGGCTCCAAGATGCATTGTCACAAATCTAAAGATTAAAACTTAAAAGAGACTA
>JBCNJP010008267.1:0-12301 GCA_039602395.1 Deinandra increscens subsp. villosa
TGATGTGTTAATGAGAATAAATATTGCAATTATTTGCCAGTTACATATAATTTATAATTCATGTGTTAAGGAGGTGGTGTCCTGGCTCGCTCGCACCCGCAGACCGAGGCACGGTTAAGACACTCGGGTCATCGTGGTGGGCTGAGCATCAGGTTCGACTGAGAAATCGCTGTTAAAAAAATATGTTATTGTGTATTAATTCCATAAAAAAACATATTTGTGTCATATATATTTCTATCTTATAAATGTTTTGTATTGATTTTTATAAACCAGAGATATATATTTGTAAATTTGTATATGTCGAGATACATATGAGTGTGTCATATATATATATATATATAATGGTGAAAGATTTAAAGTTATCATTTGAGTCCAATCAACATGTATATGCTTAAATGGGTATATATTTATATATATTTCTGATCTATGTGTAGTATGCATAGGTATGTGTTTTGTTTGGTAGTGGTTATGTTTGATGATCATTTTTTTATTCATTTGCGTGTATTATTTTATAGTTTATGCTAAGTTCATTCATCTCTGATAGTATCTTTGGAGTTGGGCATCAATGACACTTTTTGTTTCTAATATGACCTCTTATTCACTGTTCTGCTTATGTATGAGATCCTTTTATTTTTTAGCTCCATCATGAATTGAGATTTATCAGTATATGCATCATGTCAAACTGGAATCTTCAATTGTAATTTCCACATCTAAAAGCCCTAAGTTGGATTTGGATTTTACTATTAACAACATCTGTTACATTTTCTCACACTTTGCTTACAAAAACACTAACAAATTCGGTACGAAAATCAACCAGTCTATCGAGGCTTCACTGTCTCATCATCATCCGGTCTACGAAGATGACATAAGCTTCACATATTCGGAGATTCTAGAAGCTGTTGGCTCCCTTAGTCGTCGTATACGGTTCTTGTAACACCTCGTTAATTCTAGTAAATCGTGGGGAATTTTTTTTTCATTATTTATATAAACTGGACTCGTCAAGCGCAGTTAGGCCCGTTAGGCCCATTAAGGGATTTACGGCCCGACAAGGCCCAATCCATGTATTCGATGTCCAGTTAAGTTGTTAGAAGTATTCTAACAATCCGTTATGAAATACAAGGTGTTGCGGATCGAGAAACGATGAAATCGGTAAACGGGACTGTTACGCGATATAAACCGAAAAGCACATATATAATTATTAGAAATGGTTTTACTGGCTCTGTGAAGTTATATATATTCGGTTCGTAAAACGGAAATAAATGGGATTCGCGTCGGATACGCACCTTATACCGAATTCCTACTAAATATTTATCAGATTATTTATAATCTAATGTTTAAGCGTTCTGAGAATATTTACGAGGCTCATATAATATTACAGACATGTCGGGAATTATTATGAATATTTACTTGACAATCAGTATTTAACGTGTTCGAAGATAGCGGTATATGACTGATCGTTTGGTTGTGAACCACTCAATTCTTATCTAGTATAAAAGGGTTATTAAACCCATTTTCTTTCACTTAAACAAAATACCACACACACACACACAAGTATGTGTGTTCGAGAGTTGCAGCAAAAGGGGGCTCTCCCCCCCGTTTTTCCGGCCGGCCACGGCGGCGGTCCGGCGAACCCAGGCGGCGACCTCCCGGCCTCCACCATCTCTCCCGCTACTCCCTCTCTCTCTCTTGTTGTCTCCCGGATCGGCGCAGCAGCAACAGAAACGGCGGAGGCGGCGACTAAGGTTCCGCCGCTGAGGGCGAGGGCGGCGCCCCTTTGTACCCGTTTGCGACTCCGGCGACCTTCCCTGTTGTTCCTGAGCTTGTCTCCGATCTCGATCACCGTCAAGAAACCACCACAGCGGCGGCGGCAGCCGCAATTCGGCAGCCCAGCGGCGGCGGTGCCGCCCCCCTCTCGTCTCCTCCGGTGGTGGTTAGTTTCTATTCTCTGTTCCCTTTATTTTTCGAGTTCATTTCCTGTTTTAAGCCCCGATCTATTCATGCATGTACAGATCTGAGTTGTTTGATGATGTTATGATGATGATTATGGTGTTTCGCGACAGTGGCAGCTCGACCGGCGGCGGCCATGGCCTCCGGCCGCCGGTCAGATTGTAGTCGTGGTGGTGGTTGGTTATTTTGTCTATAGAAATGCTTGTGGATGGTGTTTGGATGAGTTAGAGGTGGTTTGGGATTGATTTGAGTTAACTCCGTACCGAGTCAACCGAGTTGACTCGGTAAACAAGCTGGTCAACATATATCTCGAGGCAAATGCGGCCAAATCAGAAAACCGAGCTTACAGTATTGTTCGTGACGAAAAATCTTGCGGGATAGACTACTTATTCATCATTTTTGGTGTCGGGTCAAGAAAGTCAAAGAAAGTCAACCGGGCCAAACCCGTGACGAATCTGGTCAACATTTTTGAGGGGTCAAACAAGGTCAAATCTGAAATCTAATATCATATTATTCCTCGTGGCGAAATTCTACATGGAATGGACTACTTGCTCGTCGAATTCGGATGTGTTTAGCATTTTCGGTTAACCGGGTTCGAGTCTGCGTACCGACCGGAGGTATAACCATGTTCGCTATCTTGTTATTGTTTTAGTAGTATTGTATACGTCGTGTGAGGAACGTTCTGTCAAATAGAAGTATTATTGTTTATAAAACATTGATAACAAGAAAAATATATATAAAGCCTTATTATGATTTTATGTAATAAACTTAAGATTTCATGATTAACAAAGTTATGATCTTATGTTAACAAAGCCTTGATTTATGAAAGGTATGATTTTATATAAATCAAGATCAACCAAAAACGGGATATTCTGTAAATACATATATTAACCGGTCTTAGAGATTATATACATAAACCATGATTTTATGTAATAAATACTATGATTTCATGTGAGGAAAACTTATCATTTTATGTAAGTTTATATAAATGAAGGTATGTTTTATGTTAATAGAAGTTATGATTTCATGTAAACTACAAAACGGATAAATATATATATAAAACCTATGATTTTATGTGAAGTAATATTATGAATTAATATTAACAATTTATAATTTCATGTGAACTATAAGATGGATAGATATATATATATATATATATATATAAAATCTATGATATCATGTAAATAATATCATGATTTTATGTGAAATAGGAACAAGTAAACTCATGCATAACAACTATGATTTTATGTGAAACAGATATAACATTTGAAGTATACATAAGATATGATTTTATGTAAAAGCTAAGATTTTATGTAAATGATAAATAGATTGATATATATACATAAGTTATGATTTTATATAACCCTTGAAGTATTATAAAACATAATCCGATCGAGACTCGAGTGATACGGTTTAATTAGAGATTGACAGTTAAATTACGATCGTAACCGGGTTTAGGCCATACGACTGTATTGGGACATCCTGTTGTATTGGGACCTCAACCTGCGGGCGTATCGTATCGTTTAAGGCACGGAGCACAACCGAGCCTAACCAGTATTATTACTGTGTTAAACTTAAGTGTACCTATACTTGTTTAGGTTATTGGATTCTCCAAGCTTAACATGATGTTAAGCCTTGTCTAGGCAATTGCATCTGTGACATCTGTGGATTGTACGCAATCCTATCCGTATGACTTGGTATTTCGAAGATCTGTGAGTCCTCTGACTTCTCTCATTGAATTAACTGTTTAAGATCACATTTCTGTATGATGTATCTGTTATATTTGTTATGAATTTATTCTGTCAAACACTGTGAGTTTGGAGATGCCCTGTGTGGGTTATCATATACTTTCTGGTCATTAAGGTTGAGCCACTAGGCATATAAGGGATTATAGCGGCCGTTATAGTTGAACGATCCATATTCATCCGGATCCTCTAGTATTAGGTAACTAGGGGGAATATGTCCTTATATGTTGAATCTAAATTTCTACTCGCAGAGGGTGTACGGCCAAGCGCAACGTGCCCGTAGAGTACATGAAGTTTGACCTTGGGTGCGACATGATAGATTTATGAACTGAATGTGTTAATAACTGTTAATGTGATGATGGTAGTTACGACTCACCAACAACGTTTGTTGTTGACATTGTGTTGACTTATGTTGCAGGCAAGTGTGTGCAGGTGATGATGTATCTGTACAGGAACATTGGGGTACTAGTTGTGGCTGCTAATAGAGCCTATACAATGAAATTAATGTATGAATGTTGTTCAGTGCATGTTATGACTACAATTCCTTGATATATGTTTCATTTGTTTGTTCAGTCCTGGGTCTATCCGGGGCTCCCGATTCTATTAGGTCGGCAAGAGGTGCTTTGTGCATCCTCCATCAAGAGCCGGCCTAAGGTTTCAATGTGAGGACTGGACGTCCGTGTTGTTGTATGTTTTATTCTGTTGTTGATGCCGAGTAAACTGATACGGACAGCCGGTCCCACACCCTCCCCCGCACCTGGCAGGGGGCGGCGGAGGGGGGTGTTACAGGTTGGTATCAGAGCCAAAGGTTCCAGCAGATTGGAGTCTCTTAGAACCCCTAAGCTTGAGCCTGTAAGGACTCTGGGACTAAGCACGGTGCTAAGTCTAGGACTTAGGCGGAAGTCTGTGTATTAGGGAGTAGTCGAGGTTTAGTGTAAGGTCGGTGGTAGTTACAGCCTTGCAAACTGTCATTCCCACCCACAGGTGCACTAAGACTCGGCGAACCCTAGTAGACATATGAATGCTGATAGTCATCTTATTTTGTTTAAGTGTCTGGCTTAGGCGGAAGTTTGTGTGTTAGGGGAATATCAAAGGTAAAGTGTAAGGTCGGTAGTAGTTACAGGCTGCAGACTGCCATTGCTACCCACAGGTACACCGAGACTTGACGAACCCTAGCAGACACATGGATGCTGATAGTCTTCCCAATTGGTGTCCAAGTATTTCATTTTTCATTTGTGTGCAAAAGTGTAATAGGACACATCGTCCTTTGTGTGAATTAGGGTACGGTACCCTAAGTGTGCATCGGTATTACTGTGTTTGAATTCTATGCCAATTCTTCATCTTGATATGTCCGTTCATGTGATTTGTGTTGATTTCATTTCTCTTGGAATTCTTCCCTTTGTCACATCGTTTTCCATGTTTATTTGTGTACGATTTTTATGATGTACCTAGATCGAGGAAACTTAGGAGTCTAAGCATTTGCCTACATGATAGGATTCGTTTAGGATTCCGTATGTTTTCGATTTTTACTCGTAGTCATAATACTGCACTGATTCTGATTATGAGGGCTCCCGATGTGATATTCCGGGAGACATGAAGAGTACCCCAACTCTGATAAACGTGTTCCTTGAGACGTCGTGAAACGTAAAAGGAAACTGATTCCACGTCATAGATGCATATTTTAATTGCCTATTCAATATTACATGTGTTACTTGCTAATGTAGTATTTCGGTTATCTCTTTATTCGATATCGAAAGTTGTTGCCAGCAAGATTGTAGACAAAGGAGTGAAAACACTCATAGGACTGGAGTTATCTAACTAGAAACTCTCGCCTGCATGGACTAAGAGTAGTTAGATGAAGTGGATTGCAACTGAAGACCAAAACGATTAAGGCGGACGTAATGAAGATTTTCAAGACAAAGCGGAGCTCAACGGACGACAACTACCCACGACGACACGACGACGCTAATTATCTCTACTCAGCATGGCGAAGCAATGGAGACAACAATTCATTCAGACGGCGACAAGATGTGAAGCAGCAGCAGATGACGACAAATTCTTCTTATTCTTCCTTACCTCTCCTTACGACGCGGACGACATTATATGTACTAATGATTATTTTGAAATCTCACTTGTGTAAAGTTGTTACTTTCAGGTCATATCGGACTCGTGATCTGATCACTTCGAACCATCAGCCTTGCTTAGTTGATGAGATTTTCCCGTTAGTCGCACGACCATTTTGATTGATCTTATTAATTTGAATCGGCAGTGGTGGCACCATCGGTGAGAGTACCCTGCTTCTATCCTAATGTACGGTATTTTGATTCGTACCGTCTCCATACTTGTGTGAGTAATAGTTAAAGTGCAAAGGCTTGGAAGCTGAGACAAGTAAGTATCTCGATTTTCGTGGAGAATTATCACACAAGTAACTGTCACGTAAATCTCAGGCGTTGAGATCGACGTTAACTTCGTGCGTTTGTCTGATAATTGTACTTATATTCTAAATTCGGATGATAATCCTGGAGCTAATTGGTTAGCAAAGAACCATACGGCTAGTTTTCCCGACGGAAACGTGGATTGTCCGAAATTAAAATTCTTGTTAAATCTATTGCTTAAGCCAACAGGGTTTAAGGAACTTGACAACGACTGTCATGATAGATTTAATTCTACAAAAGACATTTTGATGTCGGTTCGTTCAATGATTCAGAGAAGGAGTCATGGTGCGAGATAGCAAGGTCCAGTAGTAAAATTACTACAGAGTGTGACCTAAGGATGAAAAATGTTTGGAACATTACCTGGAATGGTGAAGGCAGGTTTTGATGAAACCATTTAGTTGGTGGCGATGTATATAATTATACAAAGCCAGGTGAGAATGGTGGACATACTAGAATATATGAGAGTAACTGATGCGAGTATTGCTTGCATGCTACCAAAGGGCAGCGACCCAAAGGTTACAACTTGTGTATGAGAACGTGCATATTTTAGGTAATGGTGCATTTATCATTATGTCCGAGGTGTGGTGGGATAGCTGCGGTAAGCCCTATATATAAACACCTTGGGCATGATGGTTTACGGCGCCTGAATCAGGAAGTGTGGAAGGTAGGTATAGAGACCACATGTTTATGATGATTGGTGAGCTAATGTGACACTCCATGTGAATAATTACCCTGAACCCTTGACACATGTCAAAAGGAGATTAGAGACGACATTCTAAAGAGTGTAGGCTAATGATATGTTGGTCCAGGTGGACTAGATTGAACCGATGAATTCGTGAGATTGATAAACTTAACACGTACCATGGATATATATATTTTAATCCTTTGCTGAACGCAAAGGAGGGGAGAGACAGAAACATTATTTGGTTTTATATATCCATATTGCCTAATCAATCCGACTAGGACTTGTGATGATTTAAGAGTAGGGGATGTTTAACGTAAAGTGAAGTTGTGTTCCACTAGTTACCCAATAATCTCTTCTGGTTTCGTGTGGTCGTGACGGGATATTCGGAGCAAGACATAATGTCCTTTGTGAACCAAACCTTGAATAGGTATGTACGGGTAAAGGTCGGTATGTATATCTCAATTATGTGAGCAAAGATATTGTGTCTCCAGAGAGGGACACACAGAGATAGCTATGAGTAGCTATTAAAGTTATGGAATTGGCACGACCGTTGGTGCGTTTGGAACCAACTACGAGGCATTTATGTTCGATGTCAGGTTGTGTATTTGCGATGCATGACTTGTTGGGATTGGATCCTTCAGGCTGGAAATGATTAATCGTCTATAACGGTTCATCTAGCGAGGTGTATGATGCCCTTGGCTAGTGTAGCCGGTTAACTTGTAATGAAAGATTGAATTGGTGAAAGACATCTTGAGTCACCATTAATGGTGAAGTCAGATTATATACTATACTCGAAAAGTTGAGTATCTTGATAACCGATGAACCTGGAACCGTGATGGAATATGAGTATAAGCATATTGAAATTGATTAGTAGTATAGACTACTTGTTTGATACTGAAAACCTCATGCGATTATAGTATTTGTATGTCTGATTATCTCTGAATGTGTGATTATCGTAATGATGAGGACCCTTGACAAGCGCTTTAAGTATCCTTGGGAACTGGTGATCTTGATAGATCGAATCGAATCGGTGAGTCCATGTGATTGACTTTTAGTCAAAAGGACTCCTCTGTGTTTCCATTAATGGAACTGTAATAATAAGCTATGAGTAGCTTGGTATGACCAGGATACTGTGAAGTTGGCGTGTCGGTCCGTATGGTATGAAACCTATTGCAATACTTTGATGCGTTATCATTTCGTATATTCTGTTGTGTAATTGTGCTACACAACTTATGTGATAGACCTAAGTTAGGTCCCTCTGGATGTATTGAAGTGACCTTTGCGTTAAGACGCATATAAGGTTCGATGTGACAGGGCCGATGGCTAATTATTGGATGTGTTCCTATAAGGCCACAACATTCCCTGTGATAGGGCATATGTTTTGAGTCGGTTCCTTAACATGAAATCCTGCAACTTCTCTTCAGAGAATCTGATAATGAGAATGACTCGTCAAATTTGTGACTTGTCGCAACTATAGGAATCAGTTACTAGGTCAGATTATCAGTAAACCTACGGAGGTGAGGCTGATTAATTCCGCATGTTTCACCAAGTGAGGGTGATGGGAAAAGAATGCTGATCGGGAAGTGACAGATGGTTCCTATGGTTTGATGTCAGAGAAATTCCTTCTGGTAACTCTACAGAGTGGTGATTAAGTCCGTGTGGTAGTGAAATCACTTAAAGGTATATCGGACGTTCGTGGCATCATCACTAGAACGGTAATCGTATTGCAATTAGTTGCAATTATAGTACGATATACGGGACGCCGTATCAAGACCGAGTGATAGCCAAAACCACATGATGAATTATCGGTACGAACTATCAAGTATCAAGTGATAGTAAGTCCACAATAACGGCATGTAAGTCCACTAGGTAGTAACATCATAGGAAGACATCACGGGCCACGTGGTGGCACTAATGAGATAGATGTCCCTAGGAGAACATCATGCGTGATGTGATACACAAGCGTTAGGTTACTCCCCGTCCTGGTAGGTAGGGCGAATTTCGGGACGAAATTCATTTAAGGAGGGGAGAATGTAACACCTCGTTAATTCTGGTAAATCGTGGGGAATTTTTTTTTCATTATTTATATAAACTGGACTCGTCAAGCCCAGTTAGGCCCGTTAGGCCCATTAAGGGATTTACGGCCCGACAAGGCCCAATCCATGTATTCGATGTCCAGTTAAGTTGTTAGAAGTATTCTAACAATCCGTTATGAAATACAAGGTGTTGCGGATCGAGAAACGATGAAATCGGTAAACGGGACTGTTACGCGATATAAACCGAAAAGCACATATATAATTATTAGAAATGGTTTTACTGGCTCTGTGAAGTTATATATATTCGGTTCGTAAAACGGAAATAAATGGGATTCGCGTCGGATACGCACCTTATACCGAATTCCTACTAAATATTTATCAGATTATTTATAATGTAATGTTTAAGCGTTCTGAGAATATTTACGAGGCTCATATAATATTACAGACATGTCGGGAATTATTATGAATATTTACTTGACAATCAGTATTTAACGTGTTCGAAGATCGCGGTATATGACTGATCGTTTGGTTGTGAACCACTCAATTCTTATCTAGTATAAAAGGGTTATTAAACCCATTTTCTTTCACTTAAACAAAATACCACACACACAACACAAGTATGTGTGTTCGAGAGTTGCAGCAAAAGGGGGCTCTCCCCCCCGTTTTTCCGGCCACCGGAATCCGGCCGGCCACGGCGGCGGTCCGGCGAACCCAGGCGGCGACCTCCCGGCCTCCACCATCTCTCCCGCTACTCCCTCTCTCTCTCCTGTTGTCTCTCGGATCGGCGCAGCAGCAACAGAAACGGCGGCGGCGGCGACTAGGGTTCCGCCGCTGAGGGTGAGGGCGGCGCCCCTTTGTACCCGTTTGCGACTCCGGCGACCTTCCCTGTTGTTCCTGAGCTTGTCTCCGATCTCGAACACCGTCAGAAACCACCACAGCGGCGGCGGCAGCCGCGATTCGGCAGCCCAGCGGCGGCGGTGCCGCCCCCCTCTCGTCACCTCCGGTGGTGGTTAGTTTTCTATTCTCTGTTCCCTTTATTTTTCGAGTTCATTTCCCGTTTTAAGCCCCGATCTATTCATGCATGTACAGATCTGAGTTGTTTGATGATGTTATGATGATGATTATGGTGTTTCGCGACGGTGGCAGCTCGACCGGCGGCGGCCATGGCCTCCGGCCGCCGGTCAGATTGTAGTCGTGGTGGTGGTTGGTTATTTTGTCTATAGAAATGCTTGTGGATGGTGTTTGGATGAGTTAGAGGTGGTTTGGGATTGATTTGAGTTAACTCCGTACCGAGTCAACCGAGTCGACTCGGTAAACAAGCTGGTCAACATATATCTCGAGGCAAACGCGGCCAAATCAGAAAACCGAGCTTACAGTATTGTTCGTGACGAAAAATCTTGCGGGATAGACTACTTATTCATCATTTTTGGTGTCGGGTCAAGAAAGTCAAAGAAAGTCAACCGGGCCAAACCCGTGACGAATCTGGTCAACATTTTTGAGGGGTCAAACAAGGTCAAATCTGAAATCTAATATCATATTATTCCTCGTGGGCGAAATTCTACATGGAATGGACTACTTGCTCGTCGAATTCGGATGTGTTTAGCATTTTCGGTTAACCGGGTTCGAGTCTGCGTACCGACCGGAGGTATAACCATGTTCGCTATCTTGTTATTGTTTTAGTAGTATTGTATACGTCGTGTGAGGAACGTTCTGTCAAATAGAAGTATTATTGTTTATAAAACATTGATAACAAGAAAAATATATATAAAGCCTTATTATGATTTTATGTAATAAACTTAAGATTTCATGATTAACAAAGTTATGATCATATGTTAACAAAGCCTTGATTTATGAAAGGTATGATTTTATATAAATCAAGATCAACCAAAAACGGGATATTCTGTAAATACATATATTAACCGGTCTTAGAGATTATATACATAAACCATGATTTTATGTAATAAATACTATGATTTCATGTGAGGAAAACTTATCATTTTATGTAAGTTTATATAAATGAAGGTATGTTTTATGTTAATAGAAGTTATGATTTCATGTAAACTACAAAACGGATAAATATATATATAAAACCTATGATTTTATGTGAAGTAATATTATGAATTAATATTAACAATTTATAATTTCATGTGAACTATAAGATGGATATATATATATATATATATATATATATATATATAAAATCTATGATATCATGTAAATAATATCATGATTTTATGTGAAATAGGAACAAGTAAACTCATGCATAACAACTATGATTTTATGTGAAACAGATATAACATTTGAAGTATACATAAGATATGATTTTATGTAAAAGCTAAGATTTTATGTAAATGATAAATAGATTGATATATATACATAAGTTATGATTTTATATAACCCTTGAAGTATTATAAAACATAATCCGATCGAGACTCGAGTGACACGGTTTAATTAGAGATTGACAGTTAAATTACGATCGTAACCGGGTTTAGGCCATACGACTGTATTGGGACATCCTGTTGTATTGGGACCTCAACCTGCGGGCGTATCGTATTGTTTAAGGCACGGAGCACAACCGAGCCTAACCAGTATTATTACTGTGTTAAACTTAAGTGTACCTATACTTGTTTAGGTTATTGGATTCTCCAAGCTTAACATGATGTTAAGCCTTGTCTAGGCAATTGCATCTGTGACATCTGTGGATTGTACGTAATCCTATCCGTATGACTTGGTATTTCGAAGATCTGTGAGTCCTCTGACTTCTCTCATTGAATTAACTGTTTAAGATCACATTTCTGTATGATGTATCTGTTATATTTGTTATGAATTTATTCTGTCAAACACTGTGAGTTTGGAGATGCCCTGTGTGGGTTATCATATACTTTCTGGTCATTAAGGTTGAGCCACTAGGCATATAAGGGATTATAGCGGCCGTTATAGTTGAACGATCCATATTCATCCGGATCCTCTAGTATTAGGTAACTAGGGAGAATATTTCCTTATATGTTGAATCTAAATTTCTACTCGCAGAGGGTGTACGGCCAAGCGCAACGTGCCAGTAGAGTACATGAAGTTTGACCTTGGGTGCGACATGATAAATTTATGAACTGAATGTGTTAATAACTGTTAATGTGATGATGGTAGTTACGACTCACCAACAACGTTTGTTGTTGACATTGTGTTAACTTATGTTGCAGGCAAGTGTGTGCAGGTGATGATGTATCTGTACAGGAACATTGGGGTACTAGTTGTGGCTGCTAATAGAGCCTATACAATGAAATTAATGTATGAATGTTGTTCAGTGCATGTTATGACTACAATTCCTTGATATATGTTTCATTTGTTTGTTCAGTCCTGGGTCTATCCGGGGCTCCCGATTCTATTAGGTCGGCAAGAGGTGCTTTGTGCATCCTCCATCAAGAGCCGGCCTAAGGTTTCAATGTGAGGACTGGA
>JBCNJP010008268.1:0-10056 GCA_039602395.1 Deinandra increscens subsp. villosa
AATACAACGCATAATTCCAATTGCAATTCGTCCCTATATGACAAAAAAAATCCGTGATGCGTTAATAGAGTTGTCTCAGTTTTTTAAGAAACTTACCGCAGGCACATTATACGTGACGGAGTTGGAAGCTTTGCAAGAAAAGATTATTGTCATTCTTTGCAAACTTGAACGGATATTTCCCCCATCATTTTTTACAATTATGGTGCACTTGTGTGTGCATCTTCCTCAAGAGGCAGTTTTGGGAGGACCCGTGCAATCAAGGTGGATGTATCCAATCGAAAGATTCCTTGGCCATTTAAAGAGATTTGTTAGAAATAAAGCTAAACCCGAAGGCTCGATAGCGGAAGGTTATGTTGTTGAAGAAGCTATAACATTCTGTTCACACTATTTACGAGGTGTTGAATCAAAGTTGGACAAACGTGAGAGAACTGATGGCAAAACCTCTAGTGATGATCGAAGCTTTATGTTGGATGTTTTTAGGTTGAATGGCCGAGGTATTGGGAAGAAAGAAGTTCGTAACCTTCCTAGTGATCTTATGCAGAAAGCACTATGGTTTATCCTTAACAATTGTCAAGAGGCCCAACCGTACCTAGAGTAAGTTTATTTAATAAAGTTTTGTTATGAATTAGTATTAAGTGTTACATGTCAATAAATTTATAGTTTATCTACATGTGTCAGAGAACACTTTCATCTTTTAAAAAGTCAACATCCTGGATCATCTGATCTTTCTGAGATACAACGGTCTACATTCCCACATTGGTTTGCAACACGGGTAACAATCACACTCTATTTTGCTTACATTACTATGTAATATTTTATTGCACTCTAATAACATGATTAATATTTAAAACATTGAAAACAGATTAGAGAGAAGTATAAGCTAAATCCATCTCAAATTAATGAGGAGCTATATGCGTTGTCTTCCCTTCCTGATAATCGGGTTATCTATCACAAAGGATACGTAGTGAACGGAGTTAAATTTTTAGTTAAGTCACGAGATGACTGCAGGCAAACTCAAAATTGTGGAATTACGGTCCCTGGCGTTCACAATGATGTACAAGACGATTATTATGGATACCTTGACGAAGTAATTGAGTTGTCATTCATAAAGGGTTGTCGTGTTATTTTATTCAAATGCACATGGTTTGACACTAATCGTCAAAGAAAGCACGTGATATTTGAGCCTCATTTCATTAGCATAGATACGTCCCGAAATGCTTATGGGGAAGATCCTTTCATTCTTGCAAACCAGGCTCAACAAGTATTCTATATAAATGATCCACTTAAACCAAATTCAAATTGGAAAATCATTGAAAGAATTGCCCACAGGCACTTGTGGGATATTCCGGAAGAGGATAACGCTGGCGATTTGTTGGAAGATGTCAGCCTTCTTCGTGAAGATATTACGGAAGAAATTGTTGAAAATTTTGATGTTGAGGGTTTTGGTGGCACTATAGATGATTTTATTGATGACGAGATAGATAACTCTGATCATAGTTTGGAAGATTTTGCTTCAGACTCAGATTTGGATGCTTCGGACAGTGATATGCCCAATAATGAGATTGAAATTGTTGAGTCAGATGATGATGATGATGATGATGATATACAATGATGATGATGATTGGTTATGTTCAGGTGATAATTTAGTATAGTTTATTATGTTTTTTATTTTCCAAATTTTTAAATTTTATTGTTTTTGTTTCTGCTATGAATTATGAAAATGTGTTTTGTAGGCGTTCTCTGAAAATGTGTTATGTAGCCGCTTTTTATTGGTAGAAAGTGTGCTATGAATTGCTGATTTTGATCTCGCTTTGATTCGATCTTTACT
Source organism: Deinandra increscens subsp. villosa (assembly GCA_039602395.1). Classification (NCBI taxonomy): domain Eukaryota; kingdom Viridiplantae; phylum Streptophyta; class Magnoliopsida; order Asterales; family Asteraceae; genus Deinandra; species Deinandra increscens. The sequence goes on from JBCNJP010008268.1 coordinate 1,829, forward strand.
TTGTTTGATTATTTTATGAAGAAATTAACAATTGCTTTCCAGCAAGTGATATACTGACTGTTTATGTATATATGGTATAATATGCAGGTTGATAACATCACATGTGTTGTTAGATGTAATTTAAAGGGATTTTTGCACATTGAATCACACTGGTATTGATAATCTCTTTTGGTTTCTTTGGGGTATTTTGATTATAACTATTTGAGAATTAAGGCTGATTTTAAAATTGATTTTAGATCATTTGGTGCTATCTTAGCTAAGGTTAACTAACTTTTTTCCTTTGATTTGTGTTACAACTTATGATGTTTATGACATTTAGGTTCCAAATGCTCAACTACAACTGTTTTTGTGCTTATGCTAAAATAATTGAGTATTATGGCCACATCTCTTATAATTTGTGTATCAAAAACTCAACTCACGATCATATCTGCTAATGCGTGCTAAAATCATGTTGTTGATGTGCTTTTAATCTTTTTAACCTATTATCAAATTTTGTAATGTCAGGTCTGCAGATTTGCAGCCAAATACATTTATCATATAACCTTAAGTTTGATTTAGTATTCTACTTTGATAAAGTATTGTTAACCTATCTATGTTGTTGCTATGCTAAACTATTTGATTTAGAATTCTACTTTGCAGCCGACTATATTTATGTTGTTGTTGTGCTTTTACAGAATTTCAATGGAGGAAGAGGAGAATATATAGCACAAGTTCTTTAAGTGAGATGTACCAATGTTTTTGAAATCATTGATCTGTGGGAGTTTTTATTTTATTTTATTGTGATGATGTATATAAAATACATAAGTTATCTTTGAAATTTTGAGAAAATTTGTATGAATTAGTGTTTTGTATTGTAATATCAGTTATTGTACTTTCTTTTTAATGTTTATGTTGAGACAAGTTTATTTTTAACTTAACTGCATAAGTTTAGCATTTAAAATGATAAAACAGACGTTTATTAATATTCATATGTTTTACAAAAAACAAACAGCTTTAAAGATTCAGATTTAAGACATTTGAACCACCTATTAACATTTAGAAGTGGTATTCAGATTCAGACGTAAATCTCTTACATAAAACAAACAGGATATTAAATAAACACACATGGCTTTTATTTATAATAAAACAAATAATTTCAATAATTTGTTTTATGTGAGGGTAAATATATATATAGTATAGTAAAATTATTAGATTGATATGCATAAATTTAAATTTAGATGTACTCGAATAATAAAAAATTTTGCACTTTTCAAGTCTCTTGTTTACTCATGTGTGAATTTTATCATTTACATACGTTTAAATTATGATTTATTAACGTATTAAATGTAATTTATAGAAGATAGGGAAAGAGTTAGAGCGATCAATTATTTAATATGTTACATTTATATATTAAAGTGTATTAATATAACATATTAAATTATTATGTTAATTGGCCATTCAAGTAGTCGTACGTCTCAAATTATTATGTCTGCAAAATATTTTGGAGTCTAAATATCAGTAGCTAAGTTCATTTTCTTTTAGTCTCTAATATGATCCCACGAAATGTTAGAATGTTAGTCGATTATTAAAGAGTGAATATCAGTCACTTGATATTTTATATACCAAAACTGTTTGGTAACTGGATATCAGTGTCGAATGAGCTCATCTATAAGATCTTTAACACTGATTTATAGTCTTTGACACAGTTCATAAATTGGCATAATTTCTTTCAGATAATTAGATACTTTTAATCAGTCACTAAATTCTTTATTTCATAAAACACATTCAAAACTGAATATTAGTACCTAATTAGACACGGTTTAAAAACCTTAACAACTAAATTTTAGTCTCCAATATGTCCCTTGTTAAACAGGGACTGAATATCAGTTGCTCATACAATTATACTATTTCTCATTAATTAGGGCCCTTAAATGGGACTGAAATTCAGTAACCAAAGTTTTCCTTTCCAATATATTTGATTTTAGAGGGAAATTTGTGACTAAAATTTAGTCTTAAATTATCAGTCAAATTATTAGGGACTAATTACCAGTCATTATCACGATCCACAAACGTATCAGTCTCTAATATAATTAGGAACTGATCTATCAGTCTCAGATAGTTTGTATTAAAGACTGAATATTTAGTCCCTAAAATTTTAGTCCCTAATGGTCACTTTTCTTGTAGTGGTATTGCATTACTTGAGGGGCGACACGTGTATAAGGAGGGAATGTGAGATATACGCGTGCCTCACAGTCAGTTCGCGTGTATGAACATCTTCCTCATCCCGTTTCCCATTATCTTTCTAAAAAGTCAAGATTCTATGGCGGAAGCTTTGAGAATCTATGAAGGCCTTGACTGCCCTAAAGCTTATGTGATCCATATCGAAAAAGTGTTTATTGCATCATGTCAAACTGGAATCATCAATTGTAATTTCCACATCTAAAAGCCCTAAGTTGGATTTGGATTTTACTATTAGCAACATCTGTCACATTTTCTCACACTCTTCTTACAAAAACACTAACAAATTCGGTACGAAAATCAACCAGTCTATCGAGGCTTCACCGTCTCATCATCATCCGGTCTACAAAGATGACATAAGCTTCACATATTCGGAGATTCTAGAAGCTGTTGGCTCCCTTAGTCATTGTATACGGTTCTTCCTTTCCTTGACGGTGGTGATGATATGTGGTACACGTGTTCTTTGAGACATAAGCTTCACATTTTCTTGACTGTTGCATTTTTTTTGATGAATTTTATGGTTTGCCATTGCTTTAGACATTGTTTATTCTTGCTGTATTTAGGTTTAATAGTTATAAAGAAGCCACCATCACATGATGATATGATATGCACACTCTTAATTAAAGTGATTTAAACTGTGAAATTGCATTGAATAAATTGTAGCATTTTCTCTTTATTCCAACAATTTAAGAGCAAGGTGCTTGGCTTTCAACCTTTTAATTTATACAAGTACATTTAGAGTGGTATATTAAAATTAACATCTTGCTTTGATTAAGTTAAATAATATCTATTTACTTTGACCACAAAGTATAATCTTTGCAAGTTAAGAAACAATGTAAACTATTTTTTAACTTGAGTGAAAAGATATGATGGCCATTTAGAAGTGAACTTTGTTATTGGTATGGGTTTGTCTGTTGTGATTTTGTTAGTCATAGCTCATCATGTTTGTAGTCTATGGTTGTTAGGACAAGTTTCTGTGTGTGGCCGTTACTGTACGAATAGAATAGATTGAATGTATAGGGTTTATTGTATATGAGAGGATCAACATACTAACCAGCGTATCAGATGATATGCTGGGTCGTCCGCCGTATCAGTTGATACGGAGCCTATGTGGTACGCTGACCATCCAACCTATAAATAGGTGTTAGTATGTTGATCATCTCTAAGTTTGGTCATTTCTCTGTGTGAACTGTGAGAGAGAGGAGGTTCTGTCCAAACCTCCTCCAGAGCTTAATTGATGTATACTCTCTCGGTATTGTAATCATTTGATTATAATTGAATGACAAACTTCCGTCTCTATCATTCTATGACCTGGCAGCACGGCCCCAGCCAGGGGCTCTGCCCCTGGACCCCGCCAGGGGCTGCCGCCCCTTGGACCCCGCTTCTCGGGGGCGCTGCCCCCGAACCCCCGTTAATCAGTAATCAACATCTGGGGGTTGTTTTCGGGTATGGGGAGAGGTCGTGGGAATTTTAATGATTTAAATCAGTTATCGAGTTTACCCTTGATTCGATAGCTGTGGGTTATTATGATTGAAGATTTATCAGATTCCGATGCTTATCAAGAGTTAGTCGTCGAATTTCTGAAAAAGATGTTTGTGAGTATTCATTGTTCGTGATGATGGACAGAGATTCATGAACACTTGTTTATGATGATGGACAGAGATTCAGAGACATGGATATGATTACTTACAAAACTGAAGAAAATATGTGATTCCATTGCAAGCTACTGAAAAACACACATTGCTGGGTGGTCCGCCGTATCAGTTGATACGGAGCCTATGTGGTACGCTGACCATCCAACCTATAAATAGGTGTTAGTATGTTGATCATCTCTAAATTTGGTCATTTCTCTGTGTGAACTGTGAGAGAGAGGAGGTTCTGTCCAAACCTCCTCCAGAGCTTAATTGATGTATACTCTCTCGGTATTGTAATCATTTGATTATAATTGAATGACAAACTTCCGTCTCTATCATTCTATGATCTGGAAACGATCCATATATGGTTTTACAATGGTAGTGTGTCCTAATAAGCAAGATGTATATCTTTATGTATGATAGTGCTTATTCTTTTGATTCCTCATATGTTTTACTTTCCATTGTATTTGCAGGTTTGTACATTACTAAATATTGTCATCTCTTTGGAGGTTAGTTTTTTTATGTACATTTTTCATATTTGCATCTACTTTTGGTTTCCTGTTTGTAAAAGTGGAGTTTATATTACAAAGGTTAGTCTTTGAATATTCACTTTATAGTTGACCTGTTAACTCACTTTAGAAAGTTTAGGCATACCTTATGTCATTTATCATTTCTATACATTTACATAATCAAAGCTTAATTTCCATAAATTAAAAACATGTGTTGTTGAAAGTAATGCGAACTCAGTCTGTACCGTCATTATCTTAATTTTTTTCTAATCAGTGTGAAAAAATCAACAAAACCAACTGTGTGTGGTCATGGAGATAAAACATGTGCTAACTGATGTTTTAAAATGAATAATCTATTAATACTTTTGCCTAATGTGGATCATATTAAACTGTTTTTGATAATTTAGAAGTGCATATCCTTTGTTTTTTTTCCAGAATCATATGACCCAAACCAACCACTGCTCACATCATCAGAACTAAAGACACCTGCAAAGAAAACCATAAGAGGCAGAATTGAGGACATACCAGATACATATTGCACAGAACACGAAGAGTAAACAAGTAATAAAACAAACTAATAAAATAACACTAACATGTACTTATACAGATAACAATGATCCAACACCTCCTAAAAAGACAAAAGTTGCCAAAGAATAGAAGGATGCCTGATGTCTTCTACTGGAGCACTAGAAGAAACATGAAGAATAAGAATCTGCATATTTTGTAGAGTTAATGTACAAGGGTCTAATGCCTTCTACACTCCCATATAGTAGGGAAGCAACACTAACCACTCCTTTTGTAACCAGATCTATACAACAGTCGTAGAAAGCAACTAACCCAATAGGACAACAGTCGAAAACTGCAGCAGTAGGCATTGACTTGCTTAAAGTTTTTTGTGAATCAACGATTTATCGTTTATGACATTGAACGTATGCAACCATCGATAGTAAGCAGAGAGACTAATAGAAAAACTAAACCAACAACACAACGGTCGATGGTGGCCCGCCGCAACGCGCGGGCGGGTCACCATCTTGTATACTAGAATACTAGACTAGATTACATTAAATTAAATTATAGAAACTAGGGAGGGATCCGTGACGAGTTACGATCAGGGGTGAAATTTTTATACCGAAAAATATTAGTAACTTAACAAATGAAACTTTTATATCGATCCCGACCTTTTAAAAATTTAATTTCAAGCTCTAAAAAGTTAAAATTTTATAAATATAAACATATTATAAATAAATTTATAAAAATAAAACTAATCTATAACAAAAACTTATTAGTATCCAATACATTTGATCCAAGATTCAAGTATCCAACGGTAATGAAGACCAACTATTATGATATTCTAATACAATTACCCAATATCCAATACTCCTTACTCATTAATTAATAATAAATAAAAAAAGTAAATTAATATTTGCATCCCTGAGGTTTGGTCACTTTTTCCACCTGAGTATGATTTTCAAATTATTATCAAATATCGCCTGAGGTTTGCATTTTGTTGTTATCTGAGTCCTTGGGACTAATAAAGGTTAGATTTTTCTGTTAAGTGGAAAGGTATTTTCGTAATTTCACATATGAGAGACTTATCTGTAAATTGATAAGGTTAAATAAGAGTAGGGGTAGGGCTGGCAAATCGTGTCAGACATGACCTGTTAAGACACTACACGATAAGACACGATACGATTGGTCTCAAACACGAACACGACACGAAAACTTTTCGTGTCTAGTTTTCAAAACACGAAAACGACCTGTATTTTAACGGGTCGACACGATAAAACCTGTTTAGACACGAAATATTAACTAATCGACGGTAGACATGATAAAACATGTTTCATTCAACCTGTTTAGACACGAACAAACCTGTATTTTAACGGGTTTAAGAATTGAGAGATATATGAGTGTATGTTACGATAGAAATGGAATGGTATTTTGAAAGACGTCACCTAATAATCTAATTATAATATATCTTTAATATATTTTTTAATATATATATATAATATTAAAATATAAACGTGTCTTAACAGGTTAATAGGTTTCGACCCGTTAAGACACGAAAATTAACAGGTCTAAATAGGTCGACCTGTTAACGACACGGAACCTGTTAAGCCCAGACACGAAACCTGTTAACATTGTCGTGTTTCGTGTCGTGTTTTCGTGTCCGTATCAAAATTGCCAGCCCTAAGTAGGGGGTTGTTTTATAATTTATATAAATTCATCCATCTTACCTACTAACATTTATACATACAGAAGAAAAATAAGAAATTAATGGAAGAAAAAGAAAAGAGAAGAGAAAGGAAAAAGAAAGAAAGGAGTCAGCGATCAACCGACCCCCCGTTCCTCTGATCGATCCTACCAGCGACCAATTGGTCACCATTCGGCGACCTTGCAAACCTCGAGACTCTGGCGACCTGGTCTGACCATCTCCTTCTTCCATTGATGTCTCCTCTCTGTTTTTCAATCGCGACAGCAACAACCTCCAGAGACAGCGGCGTCGCCATCGTCTACCATCACCGCTACCACCACCTCTAAAACATCATCGTCTACCATCGCCACTACCACCACCCATAAAATTCTAAGCAGCAATGAGAAACCGAGCCTGGATCTGGAGGTCTAGCGGTTGACGGTGATCGAAAAAGTAGTTATGGAGACGAATTGAAGAACACCGACAGTGATCGAAGAACACCAGCGGCCGTACACAATCCAAATCTGTAACATTTGTAATTTACCCGGTTGACAAATCCGACAGTTTTGAAGTTTCGCGTCTTCCTGATTTATGAATTATTATGTACCGCAAGAATTTTCAGGTAATATAACCCAAATAATGATTTTAAATGAGTCATAATTGTTTTTAAAGATAAAATACTTAGTTATAATCATTTGGAATCAAATTGGATTCATCGAATTGAAAATTAAGCAATTTTCGGCTTTTACGCGATTTCGATACGCGATTCATCGTTCATCGGGAATCTTGTATGTCAACTTCAATATTTTTATGAGTCTAATAATCAGTAATCATCGAGTCATCACACACTTGATCATGTCGCAAAACGTTGGCGAATTCCCTAAAATCGATACGTACGCCAAAACCGACCAAAAACATGTTATGTAATTTAGCTGTTTGATCATAATTCAATATATGGCATGTTTATATTCAATATTATTGCATTGAATGTGGTTGATATGATGGGGGATGAAAAATGGTGAAAAACGTAGAAAATGGGACTTGAAAACATCAAAAAACGAAGAAAGTGGAGTGAAAACGGTGAAATCAGTAAGATTTTGGTTTGGGTGTGCTCCAAGCATATGGCTTGGAGCAACACCATGTCCAAGTGATATGCTTGGGCAGAAATTTGCAGCAAAAACTCTAATAAACTCCCTATAAAGCCATCTTAAGCCTCCATGCCCCCCATTTCACCCCAAATCACTCCTAAACGACCAAAAAGGGCTGAGATCTCCCAAGACCTCTATTTTTTAAGATTCCAAGCTCAAGATTGTTGCTTTCTTTATTAGGATTGAGTCGGTTTTACCCCTTTCGGTATGTGATCTCAAAACCATGTATCTAGCACCTTGAATCCTTCTCTCTTCTCCATCAAGATCTGAACTTTATGTGTTGTTTTGCTTGGAATCATGTTACAATTGATAGATATAGGGGTTTTATGATCAAAGCTACAACCTTTATGCATGAAATCTCCATCTTTCTTGATTTTACGATGAAATCCCTATAGATCCTTGACATGCATGAAATTTGGTGTATATATCTTCATGAAAAATGTTGTCTTGGTTATGGATCTAGGATTAACTACTGAGAAATCATTATCATGTTATAGATATGGGGGTTGCCATGTCAAGACTTGATTTT
>JBCNJP010008271.1:0-18782 GCA_039602395.1 Deinandra increscens subsp. villosa
TTCTCCACTCCTCTTGACCGTTGAGGAAGTTACGACCCACTTCTCCTCGTGCCAGTTAGTTGTAGACCGAGTCTTCAGGCGGTAGTTAGATTCTACAACGTCCCTGAAAACAAATAAAACATGTGCCAAAAATGAGGGTTAGTTAACAATAAACTTTCAGGATACCTGACTGGATAGGATTCCCAAACAATTTCGAGATTCCAGATTGATTGAGCTTCCTGACGAGCACCCTGAAAATCAACTCCTAACATTAGTATAGGGTAATAAAATTGGTTTCATTTTAGTTATTGTCACATTAAATTAGTGTCATGCGCTTTTGGACAATCTCCTCATGCCCCGACGTTTCCGTCGTCGGTTGTGGTGTGACAAACTAAACGCTAGTTTGATTGAGGATATCTATGAACACTTTTCTTAATTTATGTATGTTTGATGTAATTTTTTTATTTATTTTTTAATTTAGTAATTTTAGTATTGTAATATTTTATTTATGTTAAATAAAAAATTATATTTGAATTTTAATTTTTAAAAAAGTCAAAAAAAATAATAAAATAATGGAACCAAATAGGAAAACCATACAGTTATATCTCTTCTAAGTGGTAATTTTATGTGGTCTAGTCATCGACTACGTGACGAAAACCACATGGGTATACCTCATGCCCTTAATATATTTGATGAGTAAAACATTACGTTGCAATAATATTTTCATATATATATATATATATATATATATATATATATATAAATTTCTTTAAAGGAAAATTGGACATATATAATCCTACCTATTCACGTTTGGCGGATAATAATGCTGTTTTGGTCAAAAATTCACTTGGGAATCCTGTATTCCAAACTTAGATTGTGAGGTAGAGTGCTTAACGATCAAATGGGTAAGTAATCCAAGTAAAGGTGATAACACAAGGATTTTAGCGAGGAAAACTCCAGAATCCTTTGAGTTGCCTCTAGGAATCCTGGATAAAAACCTCGGGTGCCGGCTGGAAACCGCCACCAAGTCAATGTTATTAATTATCAAATGATTCGTTACAACGGGTTGGAGGTTTGATCGATCAGAGCTAAGTGATACAATAATTCGTGTAGAGAAACCAGTGTGCGAGTGTAATTGTGTGTTCCTACTGATCGAATCCTCGATTTATATAACAAATACAATGATAACTAACTTTCCGGGATTCCCGGGATCCTATCGTCCAACTAACTCGACCGTTAGAGGCCTCTCCATTCACTTGGTCCACGATCTTCTTCAGCTGGAGCATAAGTTTCGGAGGTCGTTGATGATTCCGGTAATACCTGGTCAAATAGACATGTGGCAAAATATGAAGGTTAGTTAAAATAAACAATCAGGATACCTGAATGTACGAGATTCTCAGACGACAATAGGATTCCTGAACTGTCTGAGCTTCCTGTGAGCATCCTGAAAATACACCCTCAACAATTGCCCCTTGAATTTCAACAGCTGTGGATAAGTTTGACAGCTGTTAAAATTCAAAAAGATGCCATTTTAACGGCGTGTAAACGGTAAATATGGTTACTGATGTGACTGTTTTCTCGGCGTCCAAGAGATGTGACATTTTGCTTTAAATAGGAGGTAATTTCCTGAGATTATCTCCATCTTCTTCGCAAAACCTCTCGAGCTTCTCCGGTATTCCAGGTCAGTTATCCTTCTCCTTCGTCGTCTTTTCTTCGCGTTTTTCGGCCATGGCCAAGAAAAGCACTCGATCTTCTTCTTCACTAAACCTTCCGGTCGCCGAAGATTTCCACGATCAGGGGTATATCATCCCCTGTGAGGAGGAAAGTTGCACCTTCGACGATCGCGATATCCAAGATCTGAAAAACTCCGGCATTTTTCCGCCGGGGACCATTTTCCGACCCTACAGCTCCCTTGTTAAGTCCGATTTCGCTTCCTCAACCTGGGTTTGCTTCATGTACTATCCATTCTTGCTCGGAATGACATTCCCCTTTCCGGAACTTATTACTCAATTCTTCAAGACCACCCGCCTTTCTTATTCTCAAACCATGCCGATGGTCTGGAGAATCTTGTATTCTCTGGACCAGTTGAACCAAACCAGGAATCTCGGCATCGGGATTCCTGAGATCTGTGAAGCTTACAAGTTAAGAACCCATGGTTGTAGCCGATTCGTTCTTCAGGCTCGTACCTCCAATTCCCAGTTGATTCCCCGAGCCTCCCACAACGATCATGATTGGAAGAAGCGATTCTTCTTTGTCAAACGAGACTCGATTCCTGGGGGGACAGAGTTACCGTTGAAGTGGGTTGAGAAGGGTAGGAAGCTGAAGTTTTGCGTTTATTCCGTTGAATTTTCTGCACATTGTTAATTTCTTTGTTGTTTTCTTTCTTGCAGCGCCCAAATTTGAGAGTCTCATTAAGAAGCAGCCTGACTTCAAGAAGCTTGAAGTCATCTACAAGATTCCGGCCAACGAGAGAGCCCTGATCCTTGAAACAACGACCAGTGAAAACAGCTATTCGGCCGACCATACTCCCGCCATGTCTGGTAAGCTTTTACAGGATTCTGACTTTTTTGGTTATACGAGCTTCTCAGATACTGACAACCTGTTTCTGATTACAGCTTCCAAATCCAGCGCCTCGTTTTCCTTGAAAGATCTTGACAGCCTCCTGAAAGTCAAGAAGGAACAGCTCGAGCACCCCACCGTCTCCAAGCCACCTGTCAGCCGGCCTAAAGCTTCGGCTTCCAAGAAGAGGAAGGCCCCAGAAACTCCAGCAGCTCCTGTGGTGTACCTGGAATCCTTTGAAGATCTTGCTCCTTCTGAGGTCAGCAACAAGATCCTTTCCATGCAGACCATGATCAACCTGGTAAGAAGCTCAAGTAATATTTGTGTTAGTTTTATACCTGTCGCTGCTTCTGAATAGGATTCCTATTTGTGCAGGGTATTGAGAAGCTGAGCTTCCAAGCTATGGACATGGAGAAGGAGCTCGCCGAAGCCAACGAGAAGATTCAGGCCCAAGCTGAAACTGCCAAGGGTAAGACCCTTCTCTATGAGCATAAGCTCACTGAGCAGCGTCAAGCCCTGGAAGCCAAGATGGCTGCTGATGCTGAAATCGGTCAACTCTCGGCTGCCCGGAGCGTCCTAGAATGCAAAATTCAAATGGCAGAAGAGGCTGAAGCGGCTGGCTTTCAGGTACCAGGTTGGGATGTCGCAGGCTGGAGACTGGTCTTGGAATCACTGGGAGGAGATGGTGATGGGGAAGGAAAGGATGGGACCGAAGGTGGCTCCTCAAAGGTGGTTCCGGATTCTCCGGTTGCCCCAACAAGGGCTTTTGTGATTGAGCTGGGAACTGGCAAGAAGCTGGAGGACGTGGTGAAGCCGGTGGAGGAGGAGAAGACAGTGGGCGATGAGGACATTGCAACGGTCTGAGCCCACTTTTTAGGTTTTTAGGTTGTTCTTTTGGTGGTTCTTGTGGTTGAAACAATTTCTCTTTTCCTGTAATGAACAAGTAGCAAACAACAACAATGGTGGGGATCCTGGTGGAGGGATCTTGTGTTTACAAGACGAAACCAGGATTCCCAAAAAACAATCTTTTGACCTTCGAGCTTCTCAAGTGGAGGGATCCTGAGGTTTTCAGGACGAAGCTTGAGAAGCTCACAACCTTTTATGGCTTATGAATAATATTAGTATCTTTTGGGTTTCTCATATTGCCTTTTGTATTGAAATTTTGATTGGTATAATTAATTTGTAAAAACTCATCAAAAATAAAAAAATGATTTGCATGCCGAAAGACCATTTGAAATTCGATCAATATGTCAAGTTAGATTAAATAGTGAAAACTGACCTTTGAATTTTACCTTAGCCAACTTTCCAATTCCAAATACTCATATCTTTTTCTACTTGAATCGGGATTCTTGTAGGGATCCTGAACGCAGTTTCCTCAGTAATTTCTTCTAAAACCTGAAATAATTTCGAAAAGCTTCTCGGCCTCCGGCCGAAGCCGACATTTTCGAAAGCAAACGAGTTAAACAAACTGGGGACAAGCCCGGGATTCTTGGGACTAAGCCAAAACTGGGGACAAGCCCGGGATTCTTGGGACTAAGCCAAAACTGGGGACAAGCCCATGCGTATGTGACATGAAAATGCCAAAACCTTAGATAACACGTCAGTGTTATAAACCTTGAGAATCCGCCCGGCAGCCTCCAGTGACAAGATTATCAGCCACCCCTGGAGTGGACTGGTCCGGCCACCTTGAGCATACCGGGGGACAACGTGCGCTACTGGCGAGGGTCGTGCGCTACTGGCGATTACCCAAACTTAGGAGAGGAGTCAGCCTCTCAAACCTTAGAAGGTATGCAGGATACCTTAAACGTAGGAGAGGTGGCCAACCTCTAACTGGGGATATACCCAAAATTCTCTAGGATTCTCAAAATCTGCAAAACACTCAATGCTTGGTGAAGGGTGGGTGTTAGCCTAGCTAACACCACTCCGATGCTTAAGTCAGTAACTTATCACAAAAATAATAAGAATTAATTGAGATAGGATTAGCATACGTACCTTGGATTTATATATTGAGGATCCTTGGGATTCTGCCTGAGATTCTCAACGGGATTCTCACATAAAATAAGCTTTGAGGTGTATGGCATTCCAGGCTCTTGGCAGAGGTTCTCCTTCCATATTCACCAAACGGTATGCCCCCTTACCCTCTTCAGAATCAATAAGGTAAGGGCCTTCCCACTTGGGTGCCAACTTCCCATCAGCAGGATTGGTAGTATTCTGAAAAGCTTTCCTCAAAACCAAGTCACCTACTTGGAATCTTCTTAGCCTGGTGTTCTTGTTATAAGATTTTGCTATCCGTTGTTGATAAGAAGCCATCCGGATCTTGGCCATATCTCTGAGCTCCTCAATTGTTTCGAGATCCTGAAGGAGGTTCTGGTTATTTGTTTCCGGATCCTGGCAGTTGATTCTGGCCGTTGGGAATACAATCTCTGTAGGAATTACGGCCTCCGCTCCAAACACCAATGAGAATGGTGTTTGGCCGGTAGCATTCTTGGGTGTAGTTCTGTCTGCCCAAAGAACAAATGGCAACTCTTCGGCCCATTTACCTTTCCTGGAACCCAGCTTCCTCTTAAGGTTATTGATGATAATTTTATTACTGGATTCTGCCTGCCCATTGGCCTGAGGGTGGACAGGTGTTGAAGTGATCATCTTGATGCCCCAGCTTTCACAAAAACTTGTAGTCCTTTTACCTATAAACTGGGAACCATTATCACATATAATCTCCGCTGGAATCCCAAATCTGGTGAGGATGTTTCTTTTGATGAAGGATATCACTTCTTTTTCTCTCACTTGAACATAGGCTTCTGCTTCAATCCACTTGGAGAAATAATCTGTCATGGCAAGCATAAACACCTTTCCTCCAGGAGCCTTTGGCAGCTTACCCACAATATCCATGCCCCACTTCATGAAAGGTCGTGGGGATACTATAGGATGCAGATGCTCAGCAGGTTGGTGAAGGATATTACCATGCCTTTGACAAGCATCGCACTTCTGTGATAAGCTCGCGGCATCCCTCTTCATAGTTGGCCAATAGTATCCAAATCTGAGAACTTTAGAGAATAGCGCCCTGCCCCCGGTATGGTTTCCACAATCTCCACTATGGATGTCTTCAAGCACCTCAAGAGCTTCTGATTTCTCTAGACACCTTAAGTAAACACCTGCAAGAGATCTCCTATATAGGATATTATTAATTATAGTGTAGGGTACTACCTTTGTACGAAAAGCTCTGGGGTTCTCGCCCTTAGGAATCTCCCCATCTTTGAGATACTTCCGGATCGGGTATGTCCAGGATTCCTGGGCATCTTCAGGATTCTCAACGTTTGCACCTGCATTATCGCCAACAGCCTGAGCTTCCTGTTGAGCTATTGCCGGTGTCAAGACGTGAGTTATTGGAATCCTGACATCCTCAGGGATCCCGAGCGATGAAGCCAAGTTTGCTAGCGCATCGGCTTCCGCATTATCTTCTCTTGGTACCTGTGAAATGTTAAAATTTTCGAAAAATAGGGATAATTTTTTGACAATTTCAAGATATTTAATTAGATTCTCTCCTCTTACTGCATAGGAGCCATTAAATTGGTTAGTTAATAAGAGAGAATCAACAAATACTTGTATAGATAGGATTCCCATATCCCTAGCCAGCTGTAATCCAGCAATTAAAGCCTCATACTCAGCTTCATTGTTGGTAGCCTGAAATTCACAGGATATGGATAAAGGTATTATGTCCCCCTGTGGCGATTTTAGCAGGATTCCCAGCCCTGTTCCTCTAACATTTGAGGAGCCATCGGTGTAGAGGATCCAGTCTTCCTTGAGCTTCCCAAGTTGCTGGACTTCCTTTTCGACTTCTGGTTCAATGTCACTGCTGAAATCCGCCACAAAGTCGGCTAATGCTTGAGATTTGATTGCTGTTCTTGGTTCATACTTGATGTCAAAGGCACTCAGCTTGACTGCCCACTTAGCCATCCTTCCTGACATTTCCGGCTTCCTAAGAACTGCCTTGATAGGATAGTTAGACATCACGATTATAGTATGTGTTTCAAAATAATGTCTAAGTTTAGTGGAAGCCATTATAAGAGATAAAATTAACTTTTCAAGGTGAGAATACCTGGACTCTGCGTCTAGCAGAGTTTTACTTACATAATATACCGGATGCTGCTGACCTTGATAATCTTTTACCAGGACTGCACTGATTGAGCTTCCGGAAACGGCAAGATATAAATATAGTGGCTCCCCATCTTCTGGTTTCATTAGCAACGGAGCTGCTGATAAGTAGTCTTTCAGGCACCTCAGGGCTTCTTCATGCTTCTCAGTCCACTCAAACTTCTTGTTTTTCCTCAGGATATCATAGAAATCCTTGCTTTTTTCTGAGGAGCTTGAAATAAATCTGTTGAGTGCCGCGATCCTTCCTGTCAACCTCTGCACTTCTTTGACATTTGATGGGGACTTGAGATTCAGAATTGCCTTGATCTGCTCTGGGCTCGCTTCGATTCCTCTTTCTGTGACCATATATCCTAAGAACTTTCCAGCTCGCACCCCAAAGTGGCATTTGGAGGGATTGAGCTTCATGTTATATTGATCAAGGATATCAAAGGCAGTCTGGAGATCTCTGACGTGATCTTCAGCTTTCTTGGACTTTACCACCATGTCATCTATGTAGACTTCCATTGTGTCCCCCAGTTGCTCTTTGAACATCATATTGACGAGTCTCTGGTAGGTGGCACCTGCATTTCTCAAACCAAAGGGCATAGCAGTATAACAATATATACCTGTTGGAGTCATGAATGCTGTATGCTCTTGATCGCAGGGTTCCATCTGAATTTGCTGGAATCCTGCTGAGGCATCCATGAAAGTGAGCATCTCGTGGCCAGCCGTGGCATCCACCATTGCATCGATGTGAGGAAGTGGAAACGGGTCTTTAGGACAGGCCTTATTCAAGTCTGTGTAATCAACACAAACTCTCCACTTTCCATTCTTCTTCTGGACCACCACCACATTTGCTAGCCACCTAGGATATTTGACTTCTCTGATCATCTTTGTTTTGAGAAGCTTGTCGACTTCCTCCTGGATGATTATATTTTTCTCTGGAGCGAACTTCCTCCTTTTCTGCTGTATAGGCCTGAAAGAAGGATCTAAACCAAGTTTATGAGTAATTACATGTTTAGGGATACCTGTCATATCTTCATGCTTCCAGGCGAAAGTTGAAGTTCTGGCTTTGAGAAGTAGTAATAATTCCTGTTCAACATTTGTTGGGATGCTCGTTCCCATGAGCACCTTGATTTCAGGATTCTTAGGGTCTAGAGGTATTTCTTTGACATCAAGCTCCCTGTCCTCCTGTGCTTCAGGTGCCTTTTTCTGTAATTGCTATCCCTTCGTCACCTTAGTGGTGCTCTTCATTGAAGTAGAGTAACAGTTCTTGGCTTCCTGCTGGTCACTTTCAATTCTTACGACTCCCCAGGGTGTAGGAAGCTTGATACATTGGTGATAAGTTGAAGGAACTGCTTTCATCTCGTGAATCCAAGGCCTGCCAAGAATAATATTGCAACAGGAGAGAGAATCTATAACACAAAATTTTTGCATAGAGTTTACCCCCTCTATATATACTGGCAACCTGATATCCCCAACGGTGCTTTTAGTTTCACCGCTGAATCCGACTAAAACTGAGGATCTTGGAACTATTTCAGTTTCTGGAATCCCCATCTTTTTGAGCACATCAAGTCGGATTATGTTTACTGAGCTCCCGTTATCAACCAGAATCCTGCGAACAAAATGGTTAGCAATATATAAAGTAACCACAAGACTATCGTGGTGAGGATCCTGAACATGAGAACGGTCACTCTCATCAAAAGATATTAGTTTGTCTTGAGTCAGGGTGGATGTCCGGACAGGTCTGTCACCCTGTTCAGATTTGGATTCCTTGGCATGCTTCTTGGCTGAGGAATATGAAGTTCCACAGATGTCCGAGCCTCCTGAGATGAAGTTGATAATCTGGGCATCCTGTGGTGGAGAAGCCGCTCTCTGGGGCACCTTGTCGGCTTCTTGGGTCTTGACCTTCTTTCTGCCTAACAACTCCTTAAGATGCCCCTTGCTGAGTAGATAACTGATTTCCTTTCGGAGTGCTATACATTCGTCCGTCAGGTGGCCAAAATCTTCATGGAAGGCACACCACTTGGTCTTGTCCTTCCAGGATCCTTGTTTAGTATCCTTCCTGGGCCATCTAGCTTTTTCACCTAGATCCTGCATAGCACACATCAAACCACCAATGTCAACGGAAAAACAGTATTCAGATACCTTAGGATATTCCTCATCGTCATCGTCCTGGTCAACGGCGTTGACTTTGTGATTTTCCGGTTTGGAATATGGACGAGATCTATACGGCTTCCCGGGGGATTCCGCCTTTTTGCTGTTGGGATCATATTTAGGAACCTCCAGTCTTTGGTGGATCCTCTTGTCATCTTCCAAACGAATAAATCTCAGAGCTCTACTGCGTACTTCATCAAAATTCCTGCAAGGAGCCATAACAAGGTCATCGTAAAAACGGGAATCTTTGGAGAGCCCCATTTTGAAGGCTTCCACGGCTGCTGCCATATCCAGATTAGGAATCTCAAGAGATTCTCGTCCGAATCTAGCAATATAGTCTCTGAGAGGCTCATCTGGCTTCTGAATTATTCGGTATAGGTCTCCTGTAAGCTTCTCAAAGGTCCTGCTGCAAGAAAATTGATTGTTAAACAAGTTAACTAAATGGGAAAATGACGTAATAGTGTTAGGAGGAATGCTCAGTAGCCATTTCATGGCTGGCCCTGTTAGGGTTGATCCGAAGCCTTTGCATAGACAGGCTTCCTTGATTTCTATCGGAATGGGATTGATCTCCATACGCTCCCGGTAATGTGCCACGTGTTCTTCAGGATCCGTGGTTCCATCATAAAGCTTCATGCTTGGAGTCTGAAAACGCTTCGGGATCTCTACTTGGGATATTGGCCAAGCAAATCTAGAGATCTTGTGGCTTTCTAAAGGAACTTCAGGGATAGGCTTCAGGATCCCTGGAACATTTGATATCATTTCTTTCAACTTCTGGAGCTCCCTAGCGACACTCGGATGAATACCTGCATCATAAGGAGCACCTTGGTTAGAAACAATAGGGATTGAGTTGGACATGTTACCAGAGGCAGGATTCTGGGTCGAAATCCTGGGACCGTAGCCATAATTTGCTGGGAAGCTTGGCTCCGTAGTGGCTGCTGTTTGCATGGGGATGTCGTCACCATCATGCACTTCTGAGGAGTTGGTTCTGAAGATTCCTGCAGAAATTGAAGGGTTAGAGTATTGGTATCCTCGGGAATTCTGACTCGGATTCCCAACAGAAAAAGGGTATCCTTGAGACGGCAAGGCTGAGGATCCCAACAACGGTGGAATCCAGGGAGCCTTGTAGTGTGACCGTGAGAATTCTGGTTGGACAGCTCCTAGGAATCCAGCAGTACTTTCAGCGTATCCTGCGGCCTGAGAAGTCATTGCAGGGACTGTAGCAAATCCTGATGTTGATTTGTTATTGTAGCGAAACGGATCTGAGGATCCCGAAGCATTGAAATCGAGATGCCTGGGAAACAGGGGACTTTGCTCTTCCATAGGCTTCCTGGATTTCTTTAGATCTTCAATTTCCTTCATCACCGTTTGATTAGTTTTTTCTTGCTGATCCATTTGATTTTTTACCTGCTTAATCAAGGAAAACAAATCATTGTTAGTAATAATCGGATCAACAGATTGAACCTGGGATCCTGTGAAGACAGGATAATCAGTTTTTCTCGGCTGCTCGTCCACTTTCTTCTGACGGTCATTAGTCTTCTTCTGGCTTCCTGGAAAGGAAGGAATAGGGGGAATGGAGGACGATGTAGAGGCCGAGGCAGATTTTTGTGAGTTCGACATCCTTTGGATCGGAGATCAAACGAAATGAACGAGATATGGGATTTTGGTAGGATTGAGCACCACTTGCCCCACGGTGGGCGCCAAACTGTTTTGGTCAAAAATTCACTTGGGAATCCTGTATTCCAAACTTAGATTGTGAGGTAGAGTGCTTAACGATCAAATGGGTAAGTAATCCAAGTAAAGGTGATAACACAAGGATTTTAGCGAGGAAAACTCCAGAATCCTTTGAGTTGCCTCTAGGAATCCTGGATAAAAACCTCGGGTGCCGGCTGGAAACCGCCACCAAGTCAATGTTATTAATTATCAAATGATTCGTTACAACGGGTTGGAGGTTTGATCGATCAGAGCTAAGTGATACAATAATTCGTGTAGAGAAACCAGTGTGCGAGTGTAATTGTGTGTTCCTACTGATCGAATCCTCGATTTATATAACAAATACAATGATAACTAACTTTCCGGGATTCCCGGGATCCTATCGTCCAACTAACTCGACCGTTAGAGGCCTCTCCATTCACTTGGTCCACGATCTTCTTCAGCTGGAGCATAAGTTTCGGAGGTCGTTGATGATTCCGGTAATACCTGGTCAAATAGACATGTGGCAAAATATGAAGGTTAGTTAAAATAAACAATCAGGATACCTGAATGTACGAGATTCTCAGACGACAATAGGATTCCTGAACTGTCTGAGCTTCCTGTGAGCATCCTGAAAATACACCCTCAACAAATGCCAAGTAATTTTTTGGCCGAAAACAGTCCTACCTTTACACCCCGTTATTTTCAATAATCCTTTCCGTTAAAAAACTAACACCGTTAGTGTGAAGGACTAATAATGTCATTATCTAAACTTGTTTTATTTAAATAAACTTGTAGGGTAAATAATGTCATTAACCTAAACTTGTTTTATTATAAAAAAACAGACCCCCGTTAGTCTTCTTTCCCCTTGCCGGTTTCACCTCTTCCATCACATTCCACCACCGTAATGGCGACGGCGACCACCACCTTCTCCACCTTGGCCCCCGCCACCTCATCCTCCGTAGTTGCATCGCCTCTCAAGTCCGCTCCCAAAATCCTAGCGTTTAACTCGGGGCTTCTCTCTTCCAAAACCACATCCAAAACCTTCAAACTTCGTTCCAATGGCGGATCTGGATCTGCTCTCGGTGCTCGTATGGTTTCAGCATTGGCGGATCTAGACCTCCATTTTCAAAAAGGAGAAGATCAAAAAGCAGATTGGTGTTATCCGTTGGGGTTGTCAGGTTTGTGATTCCGTGGCTTTGATTAATGGAGTTTTGGCTAGTGTCGCCGGTGAACCGGCAAGCGTAACTGTGGTGTGTGGCAGCTCCGACGGTGGTGTACCGGTTTTTGCAGCTCCGGCGGTGGTGTACCGGTTTTTGCAGCTCCGGCGGTGGTGTACCGGTTTTTGCAGCTCCGGCGGTGGCGCACTGATGTGTGGCAGCTCCGACCGTTTGGGTTTTCTTTTAATAAACTTTATGAAAATGACAAGATTGACCCTTCAATTTTTAATTAAATAGAAACAAGTTTGAATAATGACAGAATTGGTCCCCCACGTCAGCAGACACTAACGGTGTTAGTTTTTTAACGGAAATGATTATTGAAAATAACGGGGTGTAAAGGTAGGACTGTTTTCGGCCAAAAAATTACTTGGGATTATTATCCGCCAATCGTGAATAGGTAGGATCATATATGTCCAATTTTCCTTCTTTAAAATAGTTTTATAGATAATTTTAAACTTTTAAAAAAGTGCAAAAATGTTTCTTCTAAAAAGTATCGATTGGAAATCTTTAAAAAAGAATTAGAAAATATATAAAAAACTATTATTTTATTAGAAACTAATTTCGTAAGTTTTTTATTGAAATTTTTAAGAAAAAATATACAACTTCTATCCATTTCAAATAGGAGTGAGAAACGAATCTATCAAGAAAACGCCTATTTTGGTAAATGTTGAGGGTATATTTTCAGGATGCTCGCAGGAAGCTCACGCAGCGCAGGAATCCTATTGTCGTCAGGGAATCTCATTCATCCAGGTATCCTGATTTGTTTATTAATAACTAACCCTCATATTTGCCACGTGTTTATTTGACCAGGTACCACCGGAGTCATCAACGACCTCCGAAACTTACGCTCCAGCTAAAGAAGATCGTGGACCAAGTGAACGAAGAGGCCCTTAACGGTCGAGTTAGTTGGATAATAGGATCCCGGGAATCCCGGAGAGTCTGTTATTCTTGTACTTGTTATATAAATCGAGGATTCGATCAGTAGGAACACACGACACTTACACACTAGCTTACTTACGTATACGAATCATTGTACCACATAGTTCTGATCGATCAAACCTCCAACCCGTTGTAACGAATTGCTTGATCATCAATAATATCGACTTGGTGGCGGTTTTCCAGCCGGCACCCGAGGTTTTTATCCAGGATTCCTAGAGGCAACTCGAAGGATTCTGGAGTTTTCCTCGCTAAAATCCTTGTGTTATCATCATAGCTTGGATTGTTTACTCGTTTGAACGTTAAGCACTCTACCTCACAATCTAAGTTTGGAATACAGGATTCCTAAGGGAATTTTTGACCAAAACAGTTTGGCGCCCACCGTGGGGCAAGTGGTGCTTAATCCTACCAAAATCCTATATCTCATTCGCTTCGCTTGATCTCCAATCTCAAAGATGTCAAACCCACAGAAATCTGTCTCGGCCTCTACATCGTCCTCCATTCCTCCTCTTCCTTCCGCTCCAGGAAGCCTGAAGAAGACCATGGACCGTCAGAAGAAAGTGGACGAGCAGCCGAGAAAAACCGATTATCCTGTCTTCACAGGATCCCAGGTTCAATCTGTTGATCCTGTTATCACTAACAATGATTTGTTTTTCTTGATTAAGCAGGTCAAAAACCAAATGGATCAGCAAGAGAAAACCAATCAGACGGTGATGAAGGAAATTGAAGAGCTTAAGAAGTCCAAGAAACCTGTGGAGGAACAAAGTCCTCTATTTCCCAGGCATCTTGACTTCAATGCTTCAGGATCCTCAGATCCATCTCGCTACAGTTACAAATCAGCATCAGGCTTTACTACAGCCCCTACGATGACTTCTTAGGCCGCTGGATATGCTGAAAGTACTGCTGGATTCTCAGGAGCTGTCCCACCAGAGTCCTCACAGTCACGCTACAAGGGTCCTTGGATTCCGCCATTGTCGGGATCCTCGGTTTTGCCGTCTCAAGGATATCCTTTTTCTGCAGGGAATCCGAGCCAGAATTCTCAAGGATATTAATACACTAATTCTTCAGTTTCTACAGGAATCTTCAAGACCAGCTCCTCAGAAGTGCATGATGGTGACGACATCCCCATGCAAACAGCAGCCACTACAGAGCCAAGCTTTCCAGCAAACTATGGCTATAGTCCCAGGATTCCAGTCCAGAATCCTGCCTCTGGTAATGTGACCAATTCAATTCCTATTATTTCTAACCAGGGTGCTCCTTATGATGCAGGTATTCATCCAAGTATCGCTAGGGAGCTCCAGAAGTTGAAAGAAATGATATCGAATGTTCCAGGGATCCTGAAACCTATTCCTGAGGTTCCTTTGGAAAGCCACAAGATCTCTAGATTTACCTGGCCAATATCCCAGGTGGAGATCCCGAAGCGCTTCCAGACTCCGAGCATGAAGCTTTATGATGGAACCACAGATCCTGAGGAACACGTGGCACATTACCGGGAGCGTATGGAGATCAACCCCATTCCGATAGAAATCAAAGAAGCCTGTCTATGCAAAGGCTTCGGATCAACCTTAACAGGGCCAGCCATGAAATGGCTACTGAGCATTCCTCCTAACACTATTACATCATTTTCTCATTTAGTTAACTTGTTTAACAATCAATTTTCTTGCAGCAGGACCTTTGAGAAGCTCACAGGCGACCTATACCGAATAATTCAGAAGCCAGATGAGCCTCTCAGGGACTACATCGCCAGATTCGGACGAGAGTCTCTTGAGATTCCTAATCTGGATATGGCAGCAGCCGTGGAAGCCTTTAAAATGGGGCTCTCCAAAGACTCACGTTTTTATGATGACCTTGTTATGGCTCCTTGCAGGAACCTTGACGAAGTACGCAGTAGAGCCTTGAGATTTATCCATTTGGAAGATGACAAGAGAATCCACCAAAGATTGGAGGTTCCTAAGTGTGATCCTAACAGCAAGAAGGCGGAATCCCCTGGGAAGCCGTATAGATCTCGTCCATACTCCAAACCGGAAAATCACAAAGTCAATGCCGTTGATCAAGACGATGATGAGGAGGAGTATCCTAAGGTATCTGAAGACTGTTTTTCCGTTGACATTGGTGGTTTGATGTGTGCTATGCAGGATCTAGGTGAAAAAGCAAGATGGCCCAGGAAGGATACCAAGCAAGGATCCTGGAAAGATAAGACCAAGTGGTGTGCCTTCCATGAAGATTTTGGCCACCTAACAGACGAGTGTATAGCACTCCGAAAGGAAATCAGCTATCTACTCAGCAAGGGGCATCTTAAGGAATTAATAGGCAGAAAAAAGGTCAAAACCCAGGAAGCGGACAAGGTGCCTCAGAGAGCGGCTTCTCCACCACAGGATGCCCAAATTATCAACTTCATCTCAGGAGGCTCAGACATCTGCGGCACTTCATATTCCTCAGCTAAGAATCATGCTATGGAATCCAAATCTGAACAGGGTGACAGACCTGTCCGGACGTCCACCCTAACTCGGGACAAGCTTATATCCTTTGATGAGAGTGACCGTTCTTGTGGTTACTTTATATATTGCTAACCATTTTGTTCGCAGGATCCTGGTTGATAATGGAAGCTCAGTAAACATAATCCGTCTTGATGTGCTAAAAAAGATGGGGATCCCAGAAACTGAAATAGTTCCGAGATCCTCAGTCCTGGTTGGCTTCAGCGGTGAAACTAAGAGCACCGTTGGGGATATCAGGTTGCCGGTATATATAGAGGGGGTAAACTCTATGCAAAAATTCTGTGTTATAGATTCTCTCTCTTGTTGCAATATTATTCTTGGCAGGCCATGGATTCACGAGATGAAGGCACTCCCTTCAACTTATCACCAATGTATCAAGCTTCCTACACCCTGGGGAGTTGTAAGAATTGAAAGTGACCAGCAGGAAGCCAAGAACTGTTATTCAACTTCAATGAAGAACACCACTAAGGTGACGAAGGGATAGCAATTACAGAAAAAGGCACCTGAAGTACAGGAGGACAGGGAGCTGGATGTCAAGGAAGTGCCTCTAGACCCTGAGAATCCTGAAATCAAGGTGATCGTGGGAACAAGCATCCCGACCAATGTCGAGCAGGAATTATTCCAGCTTCTCAAAGCCAGAACTTCAACTTTCGCCTGGAAGCATGAAGATATGACAGGTATCCCTAAACATGTATTTACTCATAAA
Organism: Deinandra increscens subsp. villosa; assembly: GCA_039602395.1. NCBI lineage: Eukaryota > Viridiplantae > Streptophyta > Magnoliopsida > Asterales > Asteraceae > Deinandra > Deinandra increscens. Next base: position 15,873 of record JBCNJP010008271.1, read on the forward strand.
CTTGGTTTAGATCCTTCTTTCAGGCCTATACAGCAAAAAAGAAGGAAGTTCGCTCCAGAGAAGAATGTAATCATCCAGGAGGAAGTCGACAAGCTTCTCAAAACAAAGATGATCAGAGAAGTCAAATATCCTAGGTGTCTAGCAAATGTGGTGGTGGTCCAGAAGAAGAATGGAAAGTGGAGAGTTTGTGTCGATTACACAGACTTGAACAAAGCATGTCCTAAAGATCCATTCCCACTTCCACATATTGATGCTATGGTGGATGCTACGGCTGGTCACGAGATGCTCACTTTCATGGATGCTTCAGCAGGATTCCAACAAATTCAGATGGAACCTTGCGATCAGGAGCATACATCATTCATGACTCCAACAGGTATATATTGTTATACTGCTATGCCTTTTGGATTGAGAAATGCAGGTGCCACCTACCAGAGGCTCGTCAATATGATGTTCAAAGAGCAACTGGGGGACACAATGGAAGTCTACATAGATGACATGGTGGTGAAATCCAAGAAAGCTGAAGATCACGTCAGGGATCTCCAGACTGCCTTTGATATCCTTGATCAATATAACATGAAGCTCAATCCCTCCAAATGCCACTTTGGGGTGCGAGCTGGAAAGTTCTTAGGATACATGGTTACCGAAAGAGGGATCGAAGCAAGCCCAGAGCAGATCAAAGCAATCCTAAATTTGAAGTCCCCATCGAATGTTAAAGAAGTACAGAGGTTGACAGGAAGAATCACAGCACTCAACAGGTTCATTTCAAGATCCTCAGAAAAAAGTAAGGATTTCTACGATATCCTGAGGAAAAATAAGAAGTTCGAGTGGACTGAGAAGCATGAAGAGGCCCTGAAGTGCCTGAAAGACTACCTGTCAACAACCCCGTTGCTAATGAAACCAGAAGATGGGGAGCCATTATATTTATATCTCGCTGTTTCTGGAAGCTCAATCAGTGCAGTCCTGGTAAAAGACCATCAAGGTCAGCAGCATCCGGTATATTATGTAAGTAAAACTCTGCTCGACGCAAAATCCAGGTATTCTCACCTTGAAAAATTAATTCTAGCTCTTATAATGGCTTCCAGTAAACTTAGACATTATTTCGAAACCCATACTATAATTGTGATATCTAACTATCCTATCATGGCAGTTCTCAGGAAGCCAGAAATGTTAGGAAGGATGGCTAAGTGGGCAGTCAAGCTAAGTGCCTATGACATCAAGTATGAACCAAGAACAGCAATCAAGTCCCAAGCGTTAGCCAACTTTGTGGCGGATTTCAGCAGCGACATTGAACCGGAAGCTGAAAAGGAAGTCCAGCAACTTGAGAAGCTCGAAGAAGACTTGATCCTCTACACTGACGGCTCCTCAAATATCAGAGGAACAGGGCTGGGAATCCTGCTAAAATCGCCACAGGGGGACATAATACCTCTATCCATATCCTGTGAATTCCAGGCTACCAACAATGAAGCTGAATATGAAGCTTTAATTGCTGGATTACAGCTGGCTAGGGATATGGGAATCCTATCTATACAAGTGTTTGTTGATTCTCTCTTATTAACTAACCAATTTAATGGCTCTTATGCAATGAGAGGGGAGAATCTGATTAAATATCTTGAAATTGTTAAAAAATTGTCTCTATTTTTCGAAAATTTTAACATTTCGCAGGTACCAAGAGAAGATAATGCGGAAGCCGATGCTTTGGCAAACTTGGCTTCATCGCTCAGAATCCCTGAGGATGTCAAGATTCCAATAACTCACGTCTTGACACCAGAAATAGCTCAACAGGAAGCTCAGGCTGTTGACGATAACGCAGGTGCAAATGTTGAGAATCCTGAAGATGCCCAGGAGTCCTGGACATACCCGATCCGGAAGTATCTCAAAGATGGGGAGATTCCCAAGGGCGAAAACCCCAGAGCTTTTCGTGAAAAGGTAGTACCCTATACTATAATTAATAATATCCTATACAAAAGATCTCTTGCAGGTGTCTACTTAAGGTGCCTAGAGAAGTCAGAAGCTCTTGAGGTGCTTGAAGACATCCACAGTGGAGATTGTGGGAACCATACCGGGGGCAGGGCGCTGTTCTCTAAAGTTCTCAGATTTGGGTATTATTGGCCAACCATGAAGAAGGATGCCGCGAGCTTCTCGAAGAAATGCGATGCTTGTCAAAGGCATGGTAATATCCTCCATCAACCCGTTGAGCATCTGCATCCTATAGTATCCCCATGGCCATTCATGAAATGGGGCATGGATATTGTAGGTAAGCTGCCAAAGGCTCCTGGAGGAAAGGTATTTATGCTTGCCATGACGGAATACTTCTCCAAGTGGATTGAAGCAGAAGCCTATGTTCAAGTGAGAGAAAAAGAAGTGATATCCTTCATCAAAAGGAACATCCTCACCAGATTTGGGATTCCAGCAGAGATCATATGCGACAACGGCTCTCAGTTTATAGGCAAAAGAACTACAAGCTTTTGTGAAAGCTGGGGCATCAAGATGATCACTTCAACACCTGTCCATCCTCAGGCTAATGGACAGGCAGAATCCAGCAATAAAATTATCATCAACAATCTCAAGAAGAAATTGGGCTCCAAGAAAGGTAAATGGGCGGAGGAGCTGCCATTTGTCCTTTGGGCAGATAGGACCACACCTAAAAATGGTACTGGCCAAACACCATTCTCGTTAGTGTTTGGGGCAGAAGCTGTGATCCCTACAGAAATGGTACTCCCGACAGCCAGAGTCAACTGCCAGGATCCCGAAACCAATAGCCAGAATCTCCTTCAGGATCTCGAAACGATTGAGGAGCTCAGAGATATGGCCAAAATCCGAATGGCTTCTTACCAGCAGCGAATAGCAAAATCTTATAACAAGAACACCAGGCTAAGAAGATTCCAAGTAGGTGACTTGGTCTTTGTTTTG
>JBCNJP010008273.1:0-20913 GCA_039602395.1 Deinandra increscens subsp. villosa
GGCAACACACATTGGTTCTAGCAGTTCCATAAATCAAGGATCAACTTCCAACCCTATCAGTTTTTTTAGATGCTCTTTGGATCAGGAACGAAGCCAAACTGGATGCTTCTCGCAACAATTCCTCTTTTGGTCTTGATGAACTTTTCATCCCTACTTGGAACATCACTAATAGGGACATCATTACTGACCCTGCATGTGCGAAGGACTTCTTCCTGAAGGCGATTGGCCCTGGCGATGTGAGACAGTCTCAAGAGATGTCTGCTCCTGAATTTGCTTCAAAGGTTGTCTCCACCTACAAAAATGTCAACACGATCATTCCAGAACTTTACAGTCGCTGGACCAAAGTGGAGTTCCAACTCCAAACCCTTAATGCAAAACTGATCGCAACTGGAAAGCCGGAACTCCAGGAGAAAGCCCAAGCACTTCAAAGAGAAAACCATGAGCTTAATCAATCCAACACATCCCTTTCTTCTAGACTTGCTGATGTTGAAAAATCTCTGAGCAGTTCAATGATGCTGGTAGAAAGTTTTGAGAAGCAAAAGCAGGATCAATTTTCTGATTACACCAATACCTTGAAAGAAAAAGATGATCAACTTGTATCTCTACAGCTTCAACTTCAGCAAGCCACTTCCGGTATGTAACACTTTCGAACATGCTTTTTATATTTTTAACAATCCCTTCTCTTTTTTTATTATATCCTGTTTTTTTTATCTTCAGAGCTTCACACCACCAAAACTTCATTTAATAATAAAAAACACATGATGGAGTCAGATAGGAAAATACTGGAGGATGAAAGGAAATGGTTGATCTCAAAGGGCATCCCTGCTGCGGTAGAAAAAGTTCTCAAAAGCCCAAACCTCACTTAAGCAATTGCAAATATGACCAATGCTATGAATGCTTGTGGGTTTAATGAAGGTACCCGAGCATGTCTTTTCTACGCTCATAATCCAAAAGCTACCACCAAGACTTGTGCTGGATTTGATCCTGAGGCGCCCCGCAAGCTTAAAGAGGCCAGAGAAGCATTTCCAAAGCTCACCTGTAAGGGTATAATTTGTGGCTTGTGTATTAAATCACATATTGGCGGATTATTTTGAAGGCCTATGTGTTAGAATAGGTGAAAATTAGCTGGGTTATTGTTATATTGGGTCATTGAGCCAGTTTAGATGTGTTTGGGCTCAATTAGAAAGAGTTTAGATAGAGTTTAATGGCCCATTAAAGTCAAATACGGGAATTTTAGGTTATTTAGGGTTTTGAGATGGCTTGTTTACCAAGCTTGCCTCCCCTATATAAGGAATATGTTACAACTAGATTAGGGTTGCTGATTTTGGGGTGTTCTTGGTGTTTTCAAAGAAGTGTAATCGAAATTCTCCCATAGAGAATTTCGAACCTTTCAAGTGTGTTGCAATCAAGTTTCGATCTAGCATTCTCAATCGGTTTGTGTGTTTTATTATTTTCCTAATCGTTTGTTCTTGTTTATTTCGTTTATACTTGAATCACTCTAGTGTTTGGATTCCGCACACTCACTAGAGATCGTGATATCGTGTTTGGGTTCATCTCGATCCTTACAATTGGTATCAGAGCCAAGAAACGGTTGTTTCGTGGCTCGCACGATATCGATTCAAGAACGTCTAACGGTTTTCTTGAAGTTTTTGTGAGTTTCAGGTAATTTTCGACGCTAAGCTTGAGGTTCTCAATCAAAATTCCTGGTGGTTTCGTCTTTGAATTAGTGATTTCGTCTTTGTGGACGTGTTCTGCTTGTTTTCGTCCAAGAAGCAGTTTTGAGAAACCGGATCTAGTTTCAATCAATCTCGGAATTTGCGGTTGATTGATTTGTTTGAGTAGTTTTTGTCCAAGTCAAGTCTGTTCCCGATCGAGATCCATATTATGGAAAGCGGATTTCGAAAAATCATTCCAAAAATAACATATTGAAAAACTTTCTCTACACGTTTTTTTATTCGGCCTTCTGATTTTCTATATTTAGAAATCATTTTCAATCAGGTTCACATCTCTGAAGAAGTTTTCGATCGGTAAAAACGGGTTCTCGATCAAGGTTTGGGGTTTACGATCGTCAGAGGTTTACTATCATCTGAGGTTCTCGAACAAGTTTACGAACAGCTTTTCGATTGTGTTAAGGGAATAATTTGTGGCTTGTGTATTAAATCATCACTTGGCGGACTATTTTGAAGGCCTATGTGATAGAATAGGTGAAAATTAGTTGGGTTATGGGTATATTGGGTCATTGGGCCATTTTAGACATGTTTGGGCCCAATTAGAATGAGTTTAAGGGGTGTTTAGTGGGCTTATGGGGTCCAATACGGGAATTTGATGTATTTTAGGGCTTTATAGATGGCTTGTTGACCAAGCTTGTCCATTCCTATATATAGGACCCCTAGTGCATCTTGTAAAGGGTTAGCCAATATAGAGAGGGATAAGGAGGCTTTACGGGTGTACCAGACGAGTTCTTTAGTGAATCGTGTGCATCGTTTTACAGGTTAATCGTTTTAGTATTATTGTGTTTAATTTAATTTGTGTTTCTTCTCTATAATCTTGAATCATCCGATTGCTTGTATTCCGCACTCGTAATCGGTAGAGATATCAAAACCCCGTCAAAATAAATTTGCACCAACTTGAAATGAGTGGCCGTTTATCGCTTAGAAAACCGGTCAATGTGGGCCACAAATTCTAATTAATTACAATGGCATTCTCGTAGTTATTTAGAACATCAATTTACCATCCATGCACGAGGTAGATTTGTTTTTTTTTTTTTTTGTGAAAATAATAAATTTTTATTGATAACATTGAAAAATAAAGCAATACATCACATATTAATAGCAAATATAATTTATTTAAACTAGGTCCAGAAGCCCTATGTGATAGCATCTTGAAACATCAACATCATAGCTTGGATTAGAAGTTAAGTCCACGAAGCAAAAAGTTAAAGTGAAAAATTAGAAGCTGCTAAAATTGACATAAAAAATCTTCAAAGGGACTTGAGTAACAAAACGACTTATCTAGGAGTTGCTAATGAAGAAATTGTCACATTGAAAGCTGAACTTGAACAACTTAAAGGTCAATTAGAAACATCTCAAACCAAAGTTGAGCGAAACGATAAGATTGTGTCAGAAATGATGAAGGCTAGTTCACTTTTCTACAACACAGATGCTCGAATGCGTCATCTAAAAGCCAACTCTGGTTTGGGTCTCGGTACTGAAATAAAAGATGAAAAGTCCACTCATACAGTACCGATGCCCCTGATGCATGAAATGATCTCAGATTATGAGTGTTCTAAGACCAACTTGGATGCTAAAGCTGAGATCGAAAAGAAATTGGCAGCTTGTCCCATTAAAATTTCTGCTCCTGTTTCTAACATTACTAACACTTCTACTTCTTGTGCAGATAAAGTAAATGAAGAAGCAGGTTCAAAGGGAAAAAGTGTTTGCTTTGAGAGTCAAAAGTTTCCAGTTTTTAAAACTGATAATTTTGCTTCAAAAAATTTTGAGTCTGAGTCAACATTTCCCAAGTCAACTGTGCTTGATGAATCTGTTACTAGTAGTGTGTTTAACTTTGGGAAATGTGATCCTAAACCTGTGAAACCCTTAAAAACTGTTAAAATTTTAAGAAGGGGTAAGGGACCACAAACTGATGTTCCCAAACCCACAGGTGATGTGAAGAAATCTGAGGACAGTGTGACCTGTCCCATTAAAAATGTGCAGAAAGTACGGGATGCAAAACCACAAGATTTTGTCCCGTATCCTGAGGTCACTTCTGCATATGACCAATTTCAACCTGTACAGCGGGAGTATGTTCTGACCACTAAGCCCCATGGTAAAGCCCTTTGGATCCATAAAAACGCTTCAAAGCCAACTTGGATTTCCACTGGGCGTAACCAACCACAGGCTCCCGCTTACCCAAAGAAACAATCTTGCCATGTCTGTGGTAGACCAGGACACGTGGCAAGAAACTGTTTATACCGGTCTTATGAACCCTATTATCCCAAAAGGGTTCATCAGAGACCCAGTCCAAGGACCCAGAAACAAAGTGACCCAACTCCAAGGCCCGGTCCATCAAAACCCAAGGTACAGAAACAAGCACCTCAGAGTCACAAAGTTCAGCAGAAACCCAAGGCTCCTAAGCAACGGCCAAAGACCATTTTTAAAGAAAACAAAACATCTCAGAAATCTGTCAAAACAGCTTGGAGACCAAAATCTGTTGAATCCCCAAAACCTGTTTTCAAAACTGTTTCAAAATCACCCATCCATCCAAATCCAGTTGGTTCAGCTAAATCAAATGGTTGGAGGAAGGATGACAGGTGGAATGTTTCTAAAGTTGTGAACTTGTCTTTCAAGCCTACTGGAGTGTACAAGAAACACTCCAAACAATTTCAAGAAGTAAGAGTTCAAAATTCTAATAAGAATTCACCGAGAAAACCACAGGTTTTTGGGAAAGAAAATCACAAACCCAGAGATGTCAACAAAAAGGACATTCTCAGTCCAACCAAGGCAGCCACACCCCCAATCCCTGATGTTACCAAGGGAATGTTTTTAAAAGAAATTTCTTTCACTGACTCTTCAGGTATACCCAGAACCACAATGGCCTGGGTACTTATGGCTAACTGATCTCTCACCTTGTGCAGGAACAGTCAAGGAGGACTTTCATTAACATTGTTTGTTTGTGATAGTGATTGTTCCAGGCACTAGATAGGAGGCATCTCTCTACCACATGACATGAAGATTTCAATGGAGGGTATGTTTCCTTGTGAGAGGTAAATCTGAGAAAATCAGCAGTAAAGGTAACACTGTCTGAATTGTTTATTTCTTGGCTGATTTGATGTGAAGTATGGTTGTGCATGAAACAAAACCCATTTCTGAAAAGTTTCAAAAGATAAACTTTGAAGGTTAGCTTGGCCAGTTTTTAGTACATATTAAGTATTGTGTCAGTGAGTGTTAAAAAAAAAAAAAAATCAAAAAAACAAATAAAAAAAAATGTGTGTTGTTATTAAAAATCAAAAAGCAAGGGGAAGAATATAAACGATGAAATTGTTGACCCCTCAAAATTAAATTGTGCTTTTTAATTTTTAATCTTTTGTTTCCTTTAGAAGGTGGGAAGTGAAATAAATTTCCGTTTTGGAGATGGCTGACACGCGTAAGGCAGATGTGAAAGACATGATCCATGGTGATATGCTGGTAGGCTCGGCTCTAAAATCTGAAAAGGTATGCGTTACACACTTAAAGATAACGTATGTCAGTTTGTTGGGTAACAGCACTTAGGTTAATTTCATTTCTATTTGACTGCATGTTCAAGTTCCCGATACACACGCTTGTCTCCAAGAGTGTGAAATTGAGCTCAAAAAGTCGGTGTCCCCTCTGCTTTGCGTGAGCAATGACCTGGGGATGCTTCGAGTGTATGTAAGGCTCTCCTCTGCTTTGCGTGAGCAATGACCTGGAGTTGTCCATACATACGTGCTTACAGATCATCATAAATAATATATGCAATTAAAAAATAAAAAAATTAAAAAAAAATGCATGTATACACCTCAAAAGATGCCAAAGAGCACAAGAAAAGAGACCCTCAAGAGTCCAAATCCCTCAGCCTTTGTCACTGATGAGAGCATTATTAAAAATGTTTCAAAAATTCAGTTGACTTTGTATATTATACCCAAAAATCTATGTGATCTATTCTTTCTCTTCTCAACCAAGTCTCGAGCTCAGTTTCAAACTTCTGGATCAGGTTGTGAAAATATGTGGTAGGGAATTTATGTGCTTGATAGTGTGTAATAACATGTACCTAGGATTTGTTGAAACTCACTTGCTGTTCATAATTAATGCACCAATAAAAGATAATAAAGTGACAAACAGCCTGATTAAGAAAAGGGTTTGAGTTTAAAGTGGATAGTATATTGGCAATCACCTAGACGTGTTCGAGTAACAGAAGCTGAAAAGGGTTCCTCAGTCAGATTCATACGGTTTGATCCCATAGAAACCTTCTCGTTTAGTAATTTGGTATGTTTGTTTTTATTTTTATTTTTTTCTTTTGTATTATCTTAAGTTTTTATTGTTTATTTTTCAACCATGGCCAGGTTAATTTAAAGGTTTTAATAAGTCCTTTTTGGGTTTTGTGCAAGAAGGTGTGACCTCCCCCTCGGGTTCAGGGGAAGTTGTTTGGTTAAATAATGCTAACCCGATAACCAGTCATCATGTCTGGTTAGTGTTTGTTCCATGTTGTGCATGACAGGTTAAATGAGATGTCATGGAGAAGAAAAGTTAATGAGTGTTGCTAGTCAGTTTGGGTGTTGAAGGTGATCATCGAATTCTCCATAGAGAATTCGATCAAGGTGTAACAAGCAGACAATTGATTAATCAAGTGTTCTTCTAATCGGTTTGTTTTCAATTGCTTTATAGTACTTTTCGATTATATTCTTTCACTTTGTTCTTGAATCAACTAGTTAAATCGGTTTCCGCACGGTTTCACTAGTTCAGATATCGCGTGAGGGTTTATTTGATCCTTACAATTGGTATCAGAGCACAAAAACCAGAGCGATCTGTTGTAGTGAATGAAGGTTGCGCCAAGCTGCTGCAACCACAAAATTTTCTAAAGGGGTTTGATGCATACAGCCAAACGTCTTCAACAAGAAAAGAGTTTCCCTCTTGAAAGAATATAGGACAATACTCTCCCAACAACCCAATACACCCTAAGTGGATAATACCCTGCTCGGACATAAAAAAACCCTTTTAACTTTCCACAGACTCCAACTTACAATTAGTGGGCATGTTTAGCCTAATCCGAAAATTAGGTTTAAGATTTGTTTATCTATATAAACAAATCTTAATATCCATATTAGGGGCTAGCCAGTTGAGAGAGACATAGGAGGACTGTTCGGTTTGCATCAAGGTTGTGTACCAGACGATCACAAGAGTTGATCGTGTGCATAATCAAATAAAGGTTTAAGTATTTCGTTTATTGTTGTTTACATGACTTTTTGATTTCTCCATCTCTATTCTTGAATCCAACGATTACTTGGATTCCGCACTCGTAATCGTTGTGTGATATCGTGTTTGGACCGTTTTCGGGACTTACAATTGGTATTAGAGCCAAGAAACTTCGTTTCGAGGCTCTCACGATATCAGATTCAAGATTCCTTGTGATTTTCGTTCGGTTCTTTGGGTGATTTTTACTTTACGGTTACGTTTGTGTACCTTGAACGTATTAGGGTTCATAAAGTTTTATTAAAAAGTGCTTTGAAGATTCGTCAACTTCAAAGATTATTTTACTGATTTGGATGCAAGAATTTCGAAATAGATCGACAGATTGTTAGGATTTTTTTTCTTTGTTTTTTTGAGAAGTTCCTCGTGAAATTAAAAAAAAAATAGGAACGAAACATCTGGAGTTTTGTGTGTGGTTGTCAAAATTTAATTTGATTAAATTCGTGATAAAAAATTAAAGAGATTTGGAAAGTGTGTCACAGAAAGCTCGTGATTTGTGGAAATTTATGAATCTCGATCATGGGAATTAAAATTGAAGATTTGGCATCCAACTAAGGTTCTCAGCCGAATCTCGTACAAGGCATCAAGTTTTCGGTCAAATTTTTTGTTTGTTTTGTAGTTTCTCAGCCGAATTTTTAGTCTCCATTCTCTGCAAGTTCTCGGTCCAACTCATAGCTTTTCGGTTCGGTCGAAATTAGTGTTGGTCTATCATAAGTTACGTAATTTCTAGTTCAAGATATTTACGAAATTGCCATTGGGGTTTTATTTGAAATTAGTGGTCCACATCATCCGGTTTTTGAAGCAATAAACGGCCACTCATTTTAAGTTGGTGCAAATTTATTTTGACGGGGTTTTGATCGTTGAATTTTTCTGCACCTTGTGGAGTAATTCGTTTTTTATTTAATATTCATATTTTTTGCTCCAAGTGTTTCAAGGTGTTACTAACGGTTGTGCTTGTGAGTTTCTTGTGATCGTTGTGCAGGTTACAAGTGTTGCAGAAGCAAGAAGCCCGTGTTCTATAAGCTATTCGATCGAAAATCTGTGGCCTGGACCCTTATTTCGATCGAAATTTTTGGCTTTTCGACCCTTTTGGACACTTTTCGATCGGAAAGTCCCTTCGTGACTTTCGATCGAAGAGTACTTCCCGGTTCCCCACTTTTCGATCGGAAAGTCCCCTCGTGACTTTTCGATCAGGTCCGTTTCGATCGGAAAGTCCCTTCGTGACTTTTCGATCAGCTTAGACTTTTCGGTCGAGCCGAAACTCTGCCCGATCGAAAAGTTGTCTTTCCGATCCTGTTGAGACTTTTCGATCCATCCCGTTTCAATCCGTTCAAGTCTTTCAGTTCGTTTTTGATCCATAAGTTCATCCAAGGAAGAAAATGACAAGTTCTCAAGTTGCTTCTCCTCTTGTGAGTGATCAAACTCAGATATGTTCGAACTCGGCATGCTCCGAATCAATCGAACAATATAAGCAACTGTTTCGAACTGAAGAAAGAGACCGTCTCAATGCAGAGTACAAACTAAAGAATCATCTAAAACAAGTCGAACCCTACAAAAAGAGGATAGAGTCTTTAGGTAACGAACTCAGTCAGGAGAAGTATCTTTTCCGGACATTCCGTGAAAAAGAGGAGGAAAAGCGGAAGATCAATCGTGCTGATGGAACTTGGATCTGTAACTGCGAGGAATGCTCAAACCCCACGTGCTGTGCTTTAATTAAAAAATGGGAGAGCAAGTTTACAAATGAATGTCAAAATCATGCAATCACTGCTAGAGACCTTAGGGAGTCCAAAGGTAAGACCAAAATATTTAGAGAGAAACTTGAAGCCATTCAGGTAGATGTTAAGAAGCTTCAATCTCAGGTGAGTGATAAAAGCACATATCTTAGGCTTGCTAACGTTAAGGTAGAAGAGCTAACCAAGGAGGTTGAGGAACTAAGAACCAAATTTGACTCTTCCCAATCCGCCCTTGAGAAACATCAAGTTATACAAAAGAAAATGATGGATTCTCATCATGCTTTATTCAAATCTGAAGAGCGACTCGAGCAGGTAAAACAAACATCTGGCCTCGGGGATGGAAATTTTCCTCCCCCATTGCAACATGAATACATAAAAGTGCCCCAAACTGCAGATGAATTGTTGAAAGAGTCCCAAAATGAAGCAACCATGGTATATGGGCCTCAACCAGTGCAGAAAGATGAAAAGACAGCCACTGAAGCAACTCAGTCTAATAACACTACTGAGTGTGCTGGTTCAAGCTCTAGTGAAGTGAACAGAGCTGATGAAGAAAAGTTGACTCCTTATCCAAAGATCGAGACTCCTTATTCGAAAGTGGTGGATGAGGTAAAGCGGGAACGTGTGGTGATGACTACAAGGCCCAATGGTAGGATATTCATGACATCTGGGTCTATGTTTGACCAAGAACCAGATGTTGGCTATGAACTACCATCATTCTCCTCCAAGTTCAAAGGCTTGGGTCATGATGGCGGTTTATCATCTAACATTAAGAGCATGAGCCCCAAGATCACCATCAAACCTCCAACTTCTGTTCCTATCAAGATTGAAAGGCCCAAAACTACTATCAAGTCTCCAAACTCATCAGTGGGCTTATGCAGTGGCAACACAACAGTCTCAAAGAAACCAGTGGGCCCAAAAGTTCAAATGTCTGGTTCTACTCAGTTTTCAACAAACCAGAAAAGATTCAACAGAAATGGATCAAGGTCAGAAAGATCGAACAACTGGAGATCTGGAGTCTTTCTGAACATGCAACCGAATCTCAATGCCTCTCCATCAAAGCCATGCAGCTCAAACAGTCACACTTCTGACTTCTACCTGAAGAAGCAAACTTGCTTTAATTGTGGCAATCCTGGTCACATTGCCCGAAATTGTCTCTATCGCCCCTATGAGCCATATTATCCGCAAAGTCGGAGTGTTTCGTCTCAGGATTCAATAAAGTCTAAGCCAATGAAGGTGCAACCACCTAAGGCGATGAAGACTGTTTCTCCTTCGATAAAACCCTCTGATCAACATTGGGGCGCTGCCAAAGAGCAAAGAAAATTTTCAAATCAAAAATATGTTTTTACAAATTTTGAGAATTTTCATAAAAAGGTGAAGAAACCGATTTCAAAACAACACAAAGTTGACAAACCTAAAGTTACTCCTCTAAAGGTAACTACAACTGTTTTGAAAAAGAAACCTGAAATGAAGAAGGTTGAAATACCTAAAGTCACTACTTCAAAGGTGACCAAAACAACTTTCAAATCACCTGGAATTTGGAAACTAAAATCAAAGGCAGCTGCAGCTCAAATTCCTGATTTTTCAAAGGGCATGTGTTTAAAAGAAGTAACTTTCATTGATTCATCAGGTCTACCCAGAACCACAATGGCCTGGGTTCCAATCGCTAACTGATCTCTCACTATGTGCAGGAACAGTCAAGGAGGACTTTCATTAAACTTTGTTTGTTTGTGATAGTGATTGTTCCAGGCATAGGATATGAGGCATCTCTCTGCTATATGCAATGAAGATTTCAATGGATGGTATGTTTCCTTGTGAGAGGTAAATCTGAAAAATCAGCAAGGTACTGTCTAAATTGGTTCTTTCTTGGCTAAATTGATGTGAAGTATGCTTGTGCATGAAACAAAACCCATTTCTAAAAAATTTTCAAAAGATAAACTTTGAAGGTTAGCTTGGCCAGTTTTAGTAGATATTTAGTGATGTGTCTGTGTGTGCATAAAAAAAAATAAAAAAAAAATAAACAAAAAATAAAAAAAAAATAAAAAAAAAATAATAAAAAAAAAATGTGTGTTGATTTTAAAAATCAAAAAGCAAGGGGAAGAATAGAAATGATGAAATCGTTGACCCCTCAAAAATTGTGCTTTTTAATTTTTAATTTTTTGTTTGTGTTTGAGAAGGCAGGAAAGTGAAATATTTCCGTTCTCAGAATGACTGACACGCGTAAGGCAAAAGTGAAAGACATGATCCAAGGTGATGTGCTCGGTATGCTCAGTCCAAAAACAAAGGTATGGGTCACAACACTTAAAGATAAAGTATGTCATTTGACGGGAAACACACACTTAGGTTAAGTGATTGTTCTATTTGACTGCGAAATTATTCCCGATACACACGCCGGACTCCAAAGTGTTGAATCGAAAATCTCAAAAAGTCGGCGTCCCCTCTGTTTTGTGTGAGCAAAGATCTGGGGATGTCAAAGCCGTCAGTCAAGTCTTGCCTTTGATTTGCGTGAGCAATGACCTGGTGTAGAATTGTTGACGTGTTAATCAGATTTTCCTCTGTTTTGCGTGAGCAAAGACTTGGTTAGTCTGGATTAACGTGCTTGCAGATCACTGTATATAATTTACACCCCAAAAGATGCCAATGTGCACAACAAAAGAGACCCTCTAGCGTCCAAAACCCTTTAGCCCTGACTTTGTGACTAGGCTTTTGTGTTTGATGAAAGGTTACCACCTGACTGATAAACGCCTCTGAGTTGAAATCATACAAGTCTTTGTATATTATTCCTATCTCTTTATTGATCTGTTCTTTCTCTTCTCAACCAAGTCTCGAGAAAAGATTCAAAACTCTGGATATGGGAATGTGAAAATATGTGGTAGGGAATGATCAAGCTTGATAGACTGCACGTATTAATTACCTAGGATTTGTGTGTGACTGTCGGATGTTCATAATTAATGCACCTAAAAGATAAATAAGTGACAAACAACCGGGAAAATGAGGAACATGGGTTTACGAAGGACCAATATACTGGCAATCGCCTGGACGTGTTCGAGTAACAGATGCTGAAAAGGGTTCCTCAGTTCAGACAAAGACGGTTTGATCCCAAAATAAAACCTTCTCGTTTAGAAATTTGGTATGTTTGTTTTTAATTTTATTTTTCTTTTGAGTTATCTTAAGTTTTTATTATTTATTTTCAATCATGGCCAGGTTGATTTGAGAAGTTTAAATAAGTTTTATGGGTTTTATGCGAGAATGTTTCACTCCTCCAAAATCTCAAGGGGAGATAATGCGAAGAGTCCTCGGGTTCAGGGGAAGTGTTTTTGGTTAAATAATGCTAACCCGATAACCAGTCATCGTCTGGTTAGTGTCTGTTTCATGTTGTGGTTGACAGGTTAAGTGAGAAAGACAACTCATGGAGAAAAAAGTCAACGACTCAGTTGATGAAAGCAAGAACTCTGCTGCTGCTCAAGTTGAAGAACCAGCCGGAAAAGGACTTACCCTATGCTTAGGGGAAGTTTGTTGGTTGTTCAAGAAAAGCTTCCAAATATTTGAGAAGATACCGTTCATGAGTTGAGGGGAAGCTAAATGCAGATAGTTCAAGAATTACAATCAAGTGTGACAAGATAGAGGTTTTCAAAATTTATCCTCTGAAGTTCAAAGTTAAGTCAAGACAGTTACCATTCATTCAGCAAGGATTCAACAGTTTTCAAGAAGGAGCAAGTATTTGAGAATCCTCCTCTCATTACTTGGTCATCATGTGTAGTTCAAGCTGATGCTGATTGAGAAAGCTACTCACAACAATTCTCGTTACTGCCCAATGAAGATTGTTAAAGAAAGGAATCTTCACCAACACATGCTCAAGCCAAGGAGAAGACTGCAAGTTCTGAAGATTGAAAGTAGAAGACATTTAATATCACAAGCCAAGGGGAAGATTGTAAGGGTATAATTTGTGGCTTGTGTATTAAATCACATATTGGCGGATTATTTTGAAGGCCTATGTGTTAGAATAGGTGAAAATTAGCTGGGTTATTGTTATATTGGGTCATTGGGCCAGTTTAGATGTGTTTGGGCTCAATTAGAAAGAGTTTAGATAGAGTTTAATGGCCCATTAAAGTCAAATACGGGAATTTTAGGTTATTTAGGGTTTTGAGATGGCTTGTTTACCAAGCTTGCCTCCCCTATATAAGGAATATGTTACAACTAGATTAGGGTTGCTGATTTTGGGGTGTTCTTGGTGTTTTCAAAGAAGTGTAATCGAAATTCTCCCATAGAGAATTTCGAACCTTTCAAGTGTGTTGCAATCAAGTTTCGATCTAGCATTCTCAATCGGTTTGTGTGTTTTATTATTTTCCTAATCGTTTGTTCTTGTTTATTTCGTTTATACTTGAATCACTCTAGTGTTTGGATTCCGCACACTCACTAGAGATCGTGATATCGTGTTTGGGTTCATCTCGATCCTTACATCACCTTTCCATTTGCTGACACTTGCAAGGAACTCTCTGATGCCCCCCCCCCCTCAGTCAAATCAAAGATATACTTGCTCCTGCATCCACTTCCAGCATCCACTTCCAGCATCGCTCGTCACCCATGAAGCCCTTAGGTATGACCCATTTTCATTACCTTTTGAACAACTAACAATGACTTTGCTCCACCTACGAGTGGACTTGCTTTTAATGCCCGTATGTGTAGGGCCTGTCTTTTGAACTACTTACTTTAATGCTCTTTCTTAGTCTTTAGTTTGTATTTTAAACAACTATGCCTTCATCGTATTATCTTGTGACCAAATGTTTTGATGAAATCTCACTTGTATGTATGAAAATTATATTAAGAACTTAAATGATCACATGTGTCCATGTTACTAGTTTAAGATCTCAACCTAACCACACGCATAGAAATAAGTTTCTAAAAAATACACATTCGAACATACCTAACATTTCTTATCTTTCACTGCCTCCTTTTTCTTCTTCTTCTTTTTTTTAAATAACTGTAACACATGGTTACTTTAATTGGTCAATTAGACCCCATCCGAAATTAAGAGCAACCTTAGCCTCTTTATGAATTATTTTCGGGAACATGGATAGTGCGTAACTACCTCTTATGACCCATAGGTCGAATCAATAAAGATGCTAATTTAATTGATCAATTTGTTTGGTTTATTAACCGCATCTTTCATAAGACACATGGTGGCCAACCATTTCAATGATCTATTAGATCACAATCATAGCATACGTATGTCTTTTTTTTACAAGTGTTTGTTCGTAACAACCACAGAAACATTTTTTTATTCAATCAAAGTGGAACATATCGACATGTAACACCTTTCAACTTCGCAACTGCAGAGCCGCATTTACCTGTGTCCTGTAAATACACTTCCGCAATGCATCATGTCCGAAGTACTTGGAAGTAAGTGATCAGATGTGTAAAACACATCCAAATCATCGTTTACTTCATCAATATGCATATCAAAATGTATGAAATTCATCACCTTAATTAATTTTTTTTGAGACCTATATGAACTCCAATTGTGTTTCAAATTCAAACTAATACCCACAGTTGTCCTGATGTGTCTGATGAAGTAAGCGATGATTCAGATATGTATTACACATCTGATCGCTTACTTCGAAGTCCTTCGGAAATGATGTTTGCTAGAAGTGTTCGCGCAGGGTATAGGTAGATGCGATCTTGCAGATGCGAAGCGGAAGATCGTGTGCGGAGCCTATAAATATCCGAAGCATAGGATAGTTTAGGGGTTCAGATTCATTTGTTATCATGTATTTACACATGCGTCTGTACTTTCTCTCACTACAATAATCAATAAAAGCCTATTTTCTCCATTATCATATCATATCTTACATTACTCTTAAAC
Organism: Deinandra increscens subsp. villosa; assembly: GCA_039602395.1. Lineage (NCBI taxonomy): Eukaryota > Viridiplantae > Streptophyta > Magnoliopsida > Asterales > Asteraceae > Deinandra > Deinandra increscens. The sequence goes on from JBCNJP010008273.1 coordinate 14,574, forward strand.
CTGATTTGGCGGCAAATTACCATCGGTGATTACTTGCTTTTTCAGTGGCGCCATCCGATAGTTGACAGATTTGGGGATCGATGATTTGGGGGAGGGGGGGGGGTAGGAATTAGAAGGAAATTCGTTTAAGCATGAAATACTTCAGACTTGTCTTCTACCCAAGACGAGCAATCGCAGCATTGTAGGTTGAACGTAACGTTGTTACTCCTAGTTCCAAGACATTTCAGAACCAGAGTCATCCGGCAAGAAAGTACAGGAAGTTGACAAGTGGTTTTGGTTCGTCAAAACGTTTTGTTCTCATGAATCGAGGCGATGAGAATAAAGATTTACACATGACAAAGTATGGTGAGCTGGATGAGTTGGATGCTAATTTTCTGATCAGGAATAAAGCGTTGTTATTATAGTTAAAAAGGAGGCAGATGAAGGATGACGTTCAATGAATGGAGGAGGACGCAGAAAAGAGGCGTAATGAATGGAAGGATACGGGGTTGATGAAAGATTGGGCTGATCAACTATATCAGAAGGAGCATAAGTTTGATGAGGATAGTCTCGTAAATGCTTCGGAAAAGCATACTTTTGACAAAAATACTACGGTGAAAGGTATGTGTTTACTACGTTGTTTCTCCGGTTAAGTATACGAACAATTGATTGAGGTTATGTTTAATTCACAAGATCATATATGCTATAAAATAGGAGAGTATTTTAGAAAGGATTCGCGTTTATGATAATATGTTATATTAAGATATTTTATATATGTTTTGTGGAAATTTTATAATAAACAGATGTAATAGTGCCATACATGCCCCCGTCGATGAAATCGCATTCAAAATTTTCATCATGGATCTCTGAAGCTGTGTTTCCTAAAAAGTTGAAATTACCGACGGTTGTGAGGAAATATGCGGGTCTGGCGGATCTGTGATGATCACATATTTGAGTTCTACTCTGCTGCTCGGCTAGAGCAATGGACCGAAGAGATTTGGTGCCATATGTTTGTGCAAACTTTTACAGGGATAGCGAGAGTTTGGTTTGATTCTTTGCCAGCAGGTCAAGTGGATAGTTTTGAAGACCTGAAGAATAAGTTTTTACGACAATTTAGTCAACAAAAGAGGTGTATGAAAGATCCAACAGAAGTACATAACATCCGAAGAAGGGATAACGAGTCAATAGAGGATTCCATTACAAGGTTTAATAAGGAAAGTATGGGAGTTGAAGGGGCCGAGGACCAGTTGCGCATATCCGGATTTTGTCATGGGGTGAGGTGCGCTCAGCTGGTGGAAAAGCTTCATGAGGATCTTCCAAGATCTATGGATGTGTTAATGGATAAAGCGAGGGCATTCGTCAGGGGTAAGAACGCATGTGCTTACTTGAATAGTGGCACTGTGGGGTTTGCGCAGATGCGACAGGGTTTTGTACCTTTAGGACGAGGGAATGGTGGTCCTGCGAGAGGAACCGGTGCAGTTCCGCAAAATAAGTGGATAAGAGGTTTTCAACCGAAGGGGAAGAACTTTGGGGGAGCGTCAAAGAATGTGTATGCAGATTATAAGGGTGCAAAGTTTGTGGAATTGGTTAAAACTCCAACGCAGATTTTGGCAACAGAAAAGGTGGATCTACCTATACCACCAAAGATGCGAAATGCTCCTACATGGAATTTAGATAAGTATTGTGAATACCATAAAGATCGAGGGCACACCACAGACACTTGTTGGACTCTAAAACGAGAAATTGATAAGGCGGTAAAGTCGGGAAAATTAGGACATTTGGTGAAGGTAATTAGAAACAATATACCAGGAGAAGCCCCTGTGATTAACATGATACAGTTGCGAAGGTCGGATCAGTATAGAATAGTTCGAGGAAAGAGTAATACGCAGGCAGACTGGAAGTATCAAGAGATAACATTCCCTCCGATATTGGAGCAGATGGCCATAGAAGAAGCGGTTGTGGTGTCTGCGAAAATTGGGGGATTTTTAGTCAAAAGAATACACATAGATTGTGGTAGTGCAACCGAGATTATGTATGATGAAGTAAGCGATGATTCGGATATGTATTACACATCCGATCGCTTACTTCCAAGTCCTTCGGAAATGATGTTTGCTGGAAGTGTTCGCGCAGGGTATAGGTAGATGCGATCTTGCAGATGCGAAGCGGAAGATCGTGTGCGGAGCCTATAAATACCCGAAGCATAGGATAGTTTAGGGGTTCAGGTTCATTTGTTATCATGTACTTACACATGCGTCTGTACTTTCTCTCACTACAATAATCAATAAAAGCCTATTTTCTCCATTATCATCTCATATCTTACATTACTCCTAAACCTGATTTTGCGGCAAATTACCATCGGTGATTACTTGCTTTTTCAGTGGCGCCATCCGATAGTTGACACGAATTTGAGTAATGGATTCGTTTAGTGATTTGGGGAAATCGATTGATAGTTCTTCGTCGGGGGGTAGGAATGTAGAAGGAAATTCGTTTAAGCATGAAATACTTCCAGACTTGTCTTCTACACCTAAGACGAAGCAATCGGCAGCATTGCAGGTTGAACGTAACGTTGTTACTCCTAGTTCCAAGACATTTTCAGAACCAGAGTCATCCGGCAAGAAAGTACAGGAAGTTGACATAAGTGGTTTTGGTTCGTCAAAACGTTTTGTTCTCGTGAATCGAGGCGATGAGAATAAAGATTTACACATGACAAAGTATGGTGAGCTGGATGAGTTGGATGCTGATTTTCTGATCAGGAATAAAGCGTTGTTATTACAGTTAAAAAGGAGGCAGATGAAGGAGGACGTTCAACGAATGGAGGAGGACGCAGAAAAGAGGCGTAATGAACGGAAGGATACGGAGTTTATGAAAGATTGGGCTGATCAACTATATCAGAAGGAGCATAAGTTTGATGAGGATAGTCTCGTAAATGCTTCGGAAAAGCATACTTTTGACAAAAATACTACGGTGAAAGGTACATGTTTACTACGTTGTTTCTCCGGTTAAGTATACGAACAATTGATTGAGGTTATGTTTAATTCACAAGATCATATATGCTATAAAATAGGAGAGTATTTTAGAAAGGATTCGCGTTTATGATAATATGTTATATTAAGATATTTTATATATGTTTTGTGGAAATTTTATAATAAACAGATGTAATAGTGCCATACATGCCCCCGTCGATGAAATCGCATTCAAAATTTTCATCATGGATCTCTGAAGCTGTGTTTCCTAAAAAGTTGAAATTACCGACGGTTGTGAGGAAATATGCAGGTCTGGCGGATCTGGATGATCACATATTTGAGTTCTACTCTGCTGCTCGGCTAGAGCAATGGACCGAAGAGATTTGGTGCCATATGTTTGTGCAAACTTTTACAGGGATAGCGAGAGTTTGGTTTGATTCTTTGCCAGCAGGTCAAGTGGATAGTTTTGAAGACCTGAAGAATAAGTTTTTACGACAATTTAGTCAACAAAAGAGGTGTATGAAAGATCCAACAGAAGTACATAACATCCGAAGAAGGGATAACGAGTCAATAGAGGATTCCATTACAAGGTTTAATAAGGAAAGTATGGGAGTTGAAGGGGCCGAGGACCAGTTGCGCATATCCGGATTTTGTCATGGGGTGAGGTGCGCTCAGCTGGTGGAAAAGCTTCATGAGGATCTTCCAAGATCTATGGATGTGTTAATGGATAAAGCGAGGGCATTCGTCAGGGGTAAGAACGCATGTGCTTACTTGAATAGTGGCACTGTGGGGTTTGCGCAGATGCGACAGGGTTTTGTACCTTTAGGACGAGGGAATGGTGGTCCTGCGAGAGGAACCGGTGCAGTTCCGCAAAATAAGTGGATAAGAGGTTTTCAACCGAAGGGGAAGAACTTTGGGGGAGCGTCAAAGAATGTGTATGCAGATTATAAGGGTGCAAAGTTTGTGGAATTGGTTAAAACTCCAACGCAGATTTTGGCAACAGAAAAGGTGGATCTACCTATACCACCAAAGATGCGAAATGCTCCTACATGGAATTTAGATAAGTATTGTGAATACCATAAAGATCGAGGGCACACCACAGACACTTGTTGGACTCTAAAACGAGAAATTGATAAGGCGGTAAAGTCGGGAAAATTAGGAAATTTGGTGAAGGTAATTAGAAACAATATACCGGGAGAAGCCCCTGTGATTAACATGATACAGTTGCGAAGGTCGGATCAGTATAGAATAGTTCGAGGAAAGAGTAATACGCAGGCAGACTGGAAGTATCAAGAGATAACATTCCCTCCGATATTGGAGCAGATGGCCCTAGAAGAAGCTGTTGTGGTGTCTGCGAAAATTTGGGGGATTTTTAGTCAAAAGAATACGCATAGATTGTGGTAGTGCAACCGAGATTATGTATGATGAAGTAAGCGATGATTCGGATATGTATTACACAGACGATCGCTTACTTCCAAGTCCTTCGGAAATGATGTTTGCTGGAAGTGTTCGCGCAGGGTATAGGTAGATGCGATCTTGCAGATGCGAAGCGGAAGATCGTGTGCGGAGCCTATAAATACCCGAAGCATAGGATAGTTTAGGGGTTAAGATTCATTTGTTATCATGTACTTACACATGCGTCTGTACTTTCTCTCACTACAATAATCAATAAAAGCCTATTTTCTCCATTATCATCTCATATCTTACATTACTCCTAAACCTGATTTTGCGGCAAATTACCATCGGTGATTACTTGCTTTTTCAGTGGCGCCATCCGATAGTTGACACGAATTTGAGTAATGGATTCGTTTAGTGATTTGGGGAAATCGATTGATAGTTCTTCGTCGGGGGGTAGGAATGTAGAAGGAAATTCGTTTAAGCATGAAATACTTCCAGACTTGTCTTCTACACCTAAGACGAAGCAATCGGCAGCATTGCAGGTTGAACGTAACGTTGTTACTCCTAGTTCCAAGACATTTTCAGAACCAGAGTCATCCGGCAAGAAAGTACAGGAAGTTGACATAAGTGGTTTTGGTTCGTCAAAACGTTTTGTTCTCGTGAATCGAGGCGATGAGAATAAAGATTTACACATGACAAAGTATGGTGAGCTGGATGAGTTGGATGCTGATTTTCTGATCAGGAATAAAGCGTTGTTATCACAGTTAAAAAGGAGGCAGATGAAGGAGGACGTTCAACGAATGGAGGAGGACGCAGAAAAGAGGCGTAATGAACGGAAGGATACGGAGTTTATGAAAGATTGGGCTGATCAACTATATCAGAAGGAGCATAAGTTTGATGAGGATAGTCTCGTAAATGCTTCGGAAAAGCATACTTTTGACAAAAATACTACGGTGAAAGGTACATGTTTACTACGTTGTTTCTCCGGTTAAGTATACGAACAATTGATTGAGGTTATGTTTAATTCACAAGATCATATATGCTATAAAATAGGAGAGTATTTTAGAAAGGATTCGCGTTTATGATAATATGTTATATTAAGATATTTTATATATGTTTTGTGGAAATTTTATAATAAACAGATGTAATAGTGCCATACATGCCCCCGTCGATGAAATCGCATTCAAAATTTTCATCATGGATCTCTGAAGCTGTGTTTCCTAAAAAGTTGAAATTACCGACGGTTGTGAGGAAATATGCAGGTCTGGCGGATCTGGATGATCACATATTTGAGTTCTACTCTGCTGCTCGGCTAGAGCAATGGACCGAAGAGATTTGGTGCCATATGTTTGTGCAAACGTTTATAGGGATAGCGAGAGTTTGGTTTGATTCTTTGCCAGCAGGTCAAGTGGATAGTTTTGAAGACCTGAAGAATAAGTTTTTACGACAATTTAGTCAACAAAAGAGGTGTATGAAAGATCCAACAGAAGTACATAACATCCGAAGAAGGGATAACGAGTCAATAGAGGATTCCATTACAAGGTTTAATAAGGAAAGTATGGGAGTTGAAGGGGCCGAGGACCAGTTGCGCATATCCGGATTTTGTCATGGGGTGAGGTGCGCTCAGCTGGTGGAAAAGCTTCATGAGGATCTTCCAAGATCTATGGATGTGTTAATGGATAAAGCGAGGGCATTCGTCAGGGGTAAGAACGCATGTGCTTACTTGAATAGTGGCACTGTGGGGTTTGCGCAGATGCGACAGGGTTTTGTACCTTTAGGACGAGGGAATGGTGGTCCTGCGAGAGGAACCGGTGCAGTTCCGCAAAATAAGTGGATAAGAGGTTTTCAACCGAAGGGGAAGAACTTTGGGGGAGCGTCAAAGAATGTGTATGCAGATTATAAGGGTGCAAAGTTTGTGGAATTGGTTAAAACTCCAACGCAGATTTTGGCAACAGAAAAGGTGGATCTACCTATACCACCAAAGATGCGAAATGCTCCTA
>JBCNJP010008274.1:0-10535 GCA_039602395.1 Deinandra increscens subsp. villosa
GGCTTCAAACTTCTTTTTCCAATTCCGATAATCTTTAGATTTCAATAATTTGGGAACCACCGAACTCGCTTGAACTTTACTCATTGTAATTTCACCAGAAAAATCCAATCGTTGAACCTTGAATTTTGAACTTTGAATTTTGTGAAATCACCGAATTGAAATCCCAAGGCCAAGTCCTCAAAAATATTTTTGTATATTTCTTTGATAATTTTTTTTATTTTTTTTATTTTTTTTTATTTTTTATTTATTTTTAAGAAAAACAAACGTTGTTGAAAGAAGGGAAATTTTTTTTAAGTTTTTGTTTTTTATTAAGAAAAGACACTTAGCAACGAAAAATAATACGATAAAAACAAAAACGAACACGAACGAATTTATGTTTGTAAACCGATTCGACAAACACAAAATAAATTTTGCATTCATGAATCAATCCAACGAACACAAAAACTTTGTGTAATAATTTTTTTTTTAAAAGTGTTTACTAAAAACTTGTGAAAATTAAAAAAAATTGTGTTGTTTTTTTTTTCTTCTTTAAATCTTTATGTTTTAAACTTGTGAAAGTTTTTTTTTTATGTAATTTTTTTTTTAAATCTTTTGAAATTAGGGGGGTTTGAATGAAAAACTAAGAAAGAGGACAAAATAGTCGTATATCTTCCCTCCCCCGTTTTTTTTTTGTTTTCTCCGGCGAAGAATCCGGCCAACTTCAATGAATTCCGGCGACCAAAACCCAAATTCACCACAAACTTTGAACAATCATATCTCCTTCAATTGTTGACGAAAAATTGATCCATAAGTTGCGTTAGATCCGTATGAACGGGACGAACAAATCTAGCACCATTGTTGATAGGTTTTAATCGCGTTATGATGATGAACAAGTAGAAACAAGTTGCGAAAATTCTAAGCCTCCATGGATGAACTTTGAATCACCAAATCTGAATGATAACTCAAACTGATTGCACCAAAAGATTCGTATGCTCAAACCGAAACTGTTGCAAAAAAAACCAATCAAAACCGTTAAGGATTCACAAAATCACCATTGATGAACATGAAGAACATAAACTTCACTGTGAATTTTCGAATTTAACTAAATCTTCACCAAATTTGATTCTAAAAGTTGAATATGATTCATTTTGACATGCTTAAACTCATGGAAACAATCACTATCATCAACAAGCTCAATTTCCTTGTCAATTTCTGAGCCAAACACAACAGTTTGACTTCGAAAAAGTCAAACTCGATCCAATTTCATGAAATTGAAGCAGATTTCGATCAAAAACATGTGTAAAATCACGCCTGGAATGCTCTGATACCAATTGAAAACACGAATCGCTCCGATCTAGTGATTTGTACACCGAAATTAAGATCGAAAGTTCACCCGAACTCAAGAATACAAAACTGTAAATTAAACTCTGTTTATAGCTCCAATCGGATCAATGTTTACATGATTTAACTCGTTAACAGATTCTAAACATGATCCTAACATCATTTCCCTCTGAAAAACAAGATCGAAAATTCCTCCCTTTAGAAATCAAACTCAGTGAAAAACGGTTATTCAGAGGTGTCCACAAGTCCGAACTCCAAGTTACATATATATGAGATCCAATTTGTCCCAACTTCGGAGGCAGTTCGGAATGGTCCGAACCTCTACTTCGGAGGCAATTCGGACCCTGTTCGGAGGTTGAAATCCCTTTTTCTTTTTGCAATATCGTGAACCACACAGTGATTTATATGTGAGAATTCATTTCTCACATATAAAATCCTCAACTATCAATGAATGACACATTCTACCCTCGACATTATTTAACTATTTTAACTCAATCAACTAACAATACTAACAGAACTAACTAATACACACACGACACACATATTTTGCACTAACAGATAAATGTGTTTACTTAATATTATGGCTTATCTGTTAGATGTATGACTGCTTGTTCTCTTACTGATGCCCAACTATGGTACATTATCGTTATAAATGTTGTACAACGATATCCCACCATTAATTAATTTCAGTTAGTTCTGTACGAAACGATAGCTAGTGAATAGATCTATTTGGGTTAACAATCCTACCCAGTTTGGTCGCTCCAATCCTGACTCCGTACATTGTCAAGGGGAACACGTCAGTTATTCTGCTCTGTTCGGTATCACTCGGGCGAGATACCATGCGTGGGTAAACCATGAGTATTTGAAATGAAGGTTCATATGAGTTCTACAACCACAATTGTAAACCAACGTAATATTTAATATTTGGATTTATTACAAGTTAAAACTATATAAAGACATGTTTTAAAATAGGAATAAAACTTCTATAAAAATGCATTAGTTGAATGGATATGTTTTATCAAATGATTTTTATAGAAATAGTCAAGAGCCATACATGGGCTTATAAATATATTTATAACCTTTTAAATCTTACTTTGATGAATCAAAGTAATCTAGACAATAATACGTTGCGTAGTAATAAAACTGGACCCATATGGCGATTCATGCGATAACGTAAACATTGGAATCTTTAAATCAATCACATATCTTATTTTTGCAAGATGACTTAAAACTTTATATTAAAATAAACTTTTATAAATCCAAGTATCCTCATGTATTATTATAAAATAATGTTTTAGAACTTTAAAACGGAGATGAATATTTTATGAGTATAAAATATTAAACGATTTCTATTTATCAAATTATTAAACGATGTGACTTAAAAAGTATCTTAAATGATTCAAATGATCAACGTTTTACGATGATATAAACTTTAAATAATTATTCCTTGATTAATAATTATTAACAAAAGTTTTAAGATATGTTTTATTTACAATTCAGAAAGACTTGTCAATCATAATTATTTTATTAACAATTATAACTTATATAAATAACCAATCGAGCTTATAAAAATAATAATAAACATTATTATTTAACACTATATTCAAGACTTGATTGACTTATTTAATGATTATCTTTATTATTTTGTATTTATTGGACATAAATATAAATCATCACGTATGTATTTATTTGTACTATTAAGTACTAACAAACGGGTTTTCAACGAATACAAATGGGATTAAACGTCAAGACTTGACCAGTATCACTTGGGTGACAAATATTACCCAAATGCGATTGTCTTATTATTTATTTAGGACATAACTTGCTATTAGTACTTTCCTGTTTAGTTCATTCACCTACTGATCAAGTGAGTTTCATGACCCCTGTGACAATCCGCCTTTTCAGGTCTTTTTGAAAAACCGTTTACGGATCGTTTCTATGGATGAGACGGAAGTTTTGTCATTGAATCATGTTGAATGATTACATAACGAAGGAGTATACAACGATTAAGCTCTGGGGGAGGTCGGACAGAACCTCCCCTCTCAACACACAGAAACAAGACAGAAACTTACAAAGAAATACAAAGACGAATCTATTTATACTTCTTCATAAGGTCCGAACTCGGCACCTCCGAACTCTGTCCGAACTCCCTCCGAACTTGGAGTTCGGCCATCTAAGTTCGGCCAACTCCGAACCTAGAGTTCGGCTGAGGTTCGGACCTCAGTTCATGTCTTCGACAAATCAGTCTGTTTGACAATTCGAACAGTAACGGCCACACAAGGTTCATGCATCAACAAATTCCCCCTTGGACGTTACTGTCGAATCCAGACATTGATCTTCTAGCAATCTTCAGTCAGCTTGCTGCAAACATCTCTATCTTCAGCAAACTCCCCTTGACCGAATCATCAGGTATGCAGGACACAATTCGAATCTTGTACAATCTCCACAACCAATAAAATTCCCCCTAGCTTCAAGCACAACCATCCAATTGGAACCGGCATGTATGATAATGGTTCACTTCATAAGTTGTATCCGGAAATTGTAAAGACACACGAACATCAATGCATCTTGATAATAATCTTCAATCTTCACCGAATTGTAACACATTCTGATCTTTATGAAAACAGACACGATCAGCATCTTCAATCACGGAAATTCCCCCTCAGCATCAAATCCATCCCAATATATTACTCCGGTAAACGTATATCTCGTTGCAGACTGGAATCTGACCAAGTCTTTCGACAACTCAAGAAAGTATCGGGCATATGACAGAAAGTTCCAAACCATAATTGAAAACTTTGACATATCGGTTCGCACGAACATCAGAATATACCACATTTCCATGAAGATCAAAAACCACCATCATCCCTGAACTGATTGCTTTTGAATATTCACTTTTTTCAATTATGAAACTTTGAAAGGTTTTAGGGTCCCCAATTTCCCCCTAAATAAGTGACATATTCAAATCTTCAATTTCTTATGATTCCAACCCCGCATTCTTGTAGTGGAATGATAAACTCAAGTAGCCCACAACGGAATCTTTAATCACACTTAGTCTTCTGGTTGTGTAGAAAGATATTCTCCGACAAACGTTCCCAAGTAATCATAACCATGTCTCCGAATCTCTGTCCATCATCAGAAACATGTATTCTTGAATCTCTGTCCATCATCAAGAACAATGACTACCCACAAACACATTTCTTGAAATTCGATCACTAACTCATAACAAATATCGTGATCTGGATTTTCTTCAAACATAACACCCCACAACTACCGAATCAAGGGTAAACTCAATAATTGATCCGCTTCTGTAAAATTCCCACCTAACGGGGGTTCGGGGGCAGCGCCCCTGAGAAGCGGGGTCCAAGGGGCGGCAGCCCCTGGCGGGGTCCAAGGGGCAGAGCCCCTGGCTGGGATCGAGCTCCGAACCTTGTCCGATATACCTCCGAACCTGATCCTCCGAACCCTCTCCGAAACTGACCTTCGGACCTAGTCCGAACCTGACCTTCGGAGCCATCTCCGAACCTGACCATCGAACCTCCGAACCTGGAGTTCGGAGCGGTTATTTTTCAGATCTGTTCTTCGGCCGAACGTTGTCCGAACTTCGACTGGAAATTTTCAAAATCGCAACATATTCAAAATTTGATCGAATTTCGACATCCAGTTGCTTCTGTTAGGTAAAAACATGACTCAGGAAGACTCGATTGATTAAAAACCAAACAGAAACACTTCCAATCACCCCTAACTGAGAGTTTAACGTCTCGAAATGAAGAAAAACGATAGATTTCGACCATAGAAAGAGCCAACAGCTCTGATACCAACTGAAAAACCGTTTACGGATCGTTTCTATGGATGAGACGGAAGTTTTGTCATTGAATCATGTTGAATGATTACATAACGAAGGAGTATACAACGATTAAGCTCTGGGGGAGGTCGGACAGAACCTCCCCTCTCAACACACAGAAACAAGACAGAAACTTACAAAGAAATACAAAGACGAATCTATTTATACTTCTTCATAAGGTCCGAACTCGGCACCTCCGAACTCTGTCCGAACTCCCTCCGAACTTGGAGTTCGGCCATCTAGGTTCGGCCAACTCCGAACCTAGAGTTCGGCTGAGGTTCGGACCTCAGTTCATGTCTTCGACAAATCAGTCTGTTTGACAATTCGAACAGTAACGGCCACACAAGGTTCATGCATCAACACTTTTCTTGATTCAACTTAAACTTAAATTTCTATAAATGTTGTGTGAACATTTATGTGATTGACTTATGTTGACCATAGCAACTAGGGTTTGTGTAACCATCACTATACGAGCATGCACTTAAGTCTAAACATTTATATTCTATGACTTTGTATAAATCATATGTTATGATTTCATGTGAACGTTTTGTCATTTTATGTGACAATTGAACTTATGATTCTATGTGTTATATATACAAATACTCATTATATATTATTATTATTTTATGTGACAATGTGTCACGTAGTTACAGATGACGTTTCTATGGTTTTATGTGAAGTTTTGCATATATCATTACGATTTCATCTTCATCATTTTATGTGAACGCGGAGTATATTTTATGAATCGTTAATCATGATTTTATGTGATGATAAGATATCACATAATTATATGTAGCGTTTTATGACTTTATGTGATGATCTAAGATTTATACTTTTATAAACACCACGAGTTAAATATGTTGAGAAATACTTGTTTGGTCGTCGCTTATACCCTCTTCGTTAACCCCGTTAGATCTGTTAATCTATTCTAAACGTTGGAGGGTTAACTTTGTTAACTTCCAAATTCATTTCTAGTTAACCAAAACCTCAAGGGTCAACCTTGCCATTTCTAAAACTTGATAGTTTATATGGTATTTGTATGAGGGACCAATTTTGACAAGAGCCTAAACTTGAATTCTAAATGCAATTGAATCCCGACGTTCGTTCTGTGCACCGTAACCGACTTCTCCATAAAAACCGAATTCAAGATTCAATATCTGTTAGGAAACCGATCATTTTAATCATCAAAGCATTTGATCACCCTCATAACCTCACCATCGCCAATCCTCTCCCCCTCGTTCTCATCTCTAACCCCCTGTTTCATTGCAAACATTCTCATCACCTTTCAAGAAATTTCCGGTCGTTCACCACTCCTGCGCCACCAATCGACGATTGTTGAAGCGCCGTACATCATCGTGAGGTAGTCACGAACCTCTGTGAAGCAACCGGGTCGAGTTTAAGGTTGGTGAACGAAGTCAGGTTCGTGTTCGTGTTTGTTTCGGTGTCTAAAACTCGTGATATCCTATCTCCGACACGAGGTAAATATCTTCTCTTGTTAATCGCGTCTTTTTCTGGGTTTAATTCGAGTTTCACGATTTTCCGGCGACCGGAACTAGGGTTCCGATCACCGGATTTCTTGGATGAGGAAGATGAGTTGCAGCGGGTAAGGGTTATATCATAAGGGAATCGGGTTTGGATTAGACGCCAATCTGGCAGGGTGGTATGGGCGCTGGGTCGATACGCGAGGGACGCGAGTTCGAAACTCGGTCCATGCGTTTTCTTTTTTTTCCCCCATGTTATTTCCTTCTATAAAAAAGTCCCAGTCTCACTTGTGCATATATCGTTTCTGTTCGGAACTCCAACACAAGTTGTTCGCCGCCCCAGTGGCTAAGTCGCTCGGTTTTCTCCAGGAGGTCACGGTTTCGAACCTTGTGACCTCCATATTATTTGTTTTATTGTTTTTGTGTGGTTTTGAGGTATTAGACACCTAGAAACCATACATAATCCGTCCCTCATCATATTTTAAAACCCGTAACTATAAAACTTGGGATATTAGATTCGGTAAATTATATTTTGAACTTTAAACACGATTAACTTGTTATCTTTAGAATAAAAATATACTTCTAATAAATATATATATATATCTATTGATCTAAAAATTTGGATTTTTATCAAAAATGGTAAAATATATATTTTTTCATACGACTAATATAAATAAACATGTATCCTCGGTTTATTTAAACGAATGGATTATTTTTGTGAATCTCTATAGATACGTATCTCGTTCTTGTAAAACCTGTTATTAACGTCATTTGCATGTTTGGTTTAAATATATATATATATATATAACATATATATATATATATATATATATATACATATATATATATATATATATGTATTTATTTATTTATTTATTTATTTATTTTTAAATCCTTGAATTAGAAAATATATATATATATATATATATATATATATACATATATATATATATATATTGATATATATTTGTATTTTCTCGCGTATTTCGACAATCGCTCGGATTTGGCACACGTTCCATCCTTGACTTGTTTCAGAGTCCACAAACTTTCGTTTTTGTCATCTACGTTAGACTTAATAACTTATAGAACACACACTTATACTTGAATGCTCGTTAGGTGATTGATTGCTTCACAAGACTCGTTCTTGCTACTTGAATTAACTGTTTGTCTGGAATTTTGCTGTGCAACCTAAGGTGAGTTTCACGGCCCCATTTTACTGTTTTAAATCCTGTTTGGGCAGATTAACATGCATGATTTACACAACTGAGATAATTAGACTTTATATATCACTTGAAGTACTTGAAGCACACTGATACAACAAAGTCCTTCTTATGGTACCGTTAGTATTAATGACGATAGCGGGAGATATATTATAGTACTACTGGGTCTGACAAACCCCACTCGGGTCAGTCGCGCTGACTCGATTGGATATCGAACGGGTGTTATATTCGTCCTAAACACAACAAGGCAAACTGCACAAACTGTAAACAACTGTTAGCTTCGGTGACCATCAACGTGCGAAGTTTCATGTATATAGCCTAGCTAGCTATTTGATATATACTAGTGATTATGCTCTTACAACTTGACTGTTGTTGAACAGTCAATCTTAAACTCAACTTTACTATTGTTGAATAGTCAATCTTAAACTCAACTTGATTGTTGTTGAACAATCAATCTTAAACTGAACTTGAACTGTTTTTCAACTAGTAAACCTGTGAACTCACCAACCTTTGTGTTGACACTTTTTAGCATGTTATTTCTCAGGTTGCGGATGTTCGAGTATCACGAGTATGCATGTATGAGTATTTGAAAACCCTTTTATTGTCTCGAACAAGCCACGTCACCTTGGGTGATGGTATTTTTACATCAATACTTTCATTTTATTTACGCTTCCGCATTTGTAAAACTCTAGTTTTATATTTTAATGAAATATGAACATTTTTATTAATTATTTGTCGTTTGGTGTAACTAATGGACGGCGATCCTGGTTTGTCACGCTCCCTGCGGCGCGTTATCGCGCGTGGGTTTTTTGGGGGTGTGACAGATTGGTATCAGAGCCATTGGTTACAGCGAACTAAGATTTGTCTTAGACTGTAACAGTTTAGCATTAGTTGCACATAAACATTTTTCTCATGCATCGTGATACTTACTCCTACACGCACCTGGTTTACGATATGTCGTTTACATCATCCAATCACCTTATACTCACGGCGAGGAGCCGGTTAGCCTTGAGTCATTTCCCTTAACCTCTCTGAGTCGTGTACCTCTTGGTTAACATCCATGGACGACGATACGTCGGATCAGATCAGAGGATCACACCTTCACTTTTGACGAGTCGGTTGCAGCTCGGGATTATTCTATACTGAGGGACTGGTTATAGTACCCAGACATTGGCCGAGTGCTTACTTAGGAAGTTGGTGTGATACCTCTTCCTGTTTTTAAACCTTTTCTCCTAGTGTGTGAGATTCTTGTTAAACCTGACCTACCTGCATCGCTGAACTCTAGTTTCAAGGAACGTAATCCTGACGTGCTAATAGTGCGATCATTCAACTTTCTATGGTGGCGACATCGTGTGAATTCAAGAGTTTGCCCATGGGGCACTTGTATCCGGCTCTCTTACCCTGATCGCTTTCACATTTGACTTAATCTTTTAAGATCCTCTTCTTTTTTTTCTATCGCGCTGTGCGTCGGGATGATACAACTTGGAAACAACTCTTATAACCTCAATGATACCTGATGTGGGCCGACAAAAGTGTTCTGTACCGGATTGTGTTAAAGTTGGTATGCGTGAAAATCCCTATTCAGATCCTATTGAGCTAAATTTATGGTTGACTCATTTCGGGTGGGTCATTCCAATTAAAGCGAACATTTTATTCTCGAAACCTTGTCTCTTTAACGAACTTTTGGAAAGTAACTTGGATTAGTGACCACATTCTTCATACCCACTCCGAGGATATCACATTTGTACTCCGTCATACTTGGTTGCTGAAGTAAGAGGAACTAGGGCGACCATATAGGGTAAATTACAGTTACGGGTGCACACGTAAATGTAATTTGCAGTGTATGGAAATCGTGGAGAATCCTACTAGGCAAGATAATGGTCGTAATTAGGAGCAAATTTCTGTAACTTTTTTTTCCTTTTCCCCTCGTGGCATTGTATGTTGAACATGTTGAACTCAACCAGATGATCAAAGTCATCTATCTTTGTAAACGTTATCGCGCATGATATTATCTTTCATATATGTGGATTCTAATCCCTTCGAGAACTCTTTTGAAACATATTATGAATGCTAGTTTTGAAGGGACATCGTTTCACTCGTGTACTTTGATGACAAATTCTTCTTGACTACGAAAACCCTTGACAAAATCTTTGACTGGTTTTTGATTCATCTTGAATCGTAATTGTGAGACGACTCAGACGAACCTTAACCACACGAAAACCCAGACATCACTGGGTAAACGAATTATATAAATCATATATCGCGGGCATTGGAATGTATTTCTTGGATGAAAACTCTTAGGAAGTTCCCCCTAGGGATTTATTTTGCTAATTTTATTGTGCGAACCTAAACTTGTTGCCGACAACATCATCATGATTGTACAAACTGCTTACCTCACCGCAAGCATATTTTCTTTCTCTAAATAGGGCTAAGGTTAGTGAAAAGCCTTCTTGATTTCAAATTGATGACTTCTAATTTCAATGTAATGTCTATTCTGACTGACCTTGTGAACCTATGCGATTAACTACTGTCTACATAATTCGAACCTTTAATGATTTAATGACCAACGACTTCTTATTCTTGCGCCCTTGTAATCCTTTATGTCTTGGATGAGCTTTCAAGCTTTGAACTGGAAGGTGTTACATTTTTCGTTAGCTTTTCTACTAGTTA
>JBCNJP010008277.1:0-21285 GCA_039602395.1 Deinandra increscens subsp. villosa
TGCCTGGGGTGGTTCAGCCCATCCCGGAAGTGGCACCTTCGAGTCATAGGCTTTCAAGATTTGCACTCCCTATAGGCGATACTAAAATTCCAAAAAGATTTCAAACACCCAACACGAAACTCTATGACGGTACGACGGACCCTGAGGAGCATGTGGCACAATACAGGGAAAAAATGGAAGTTATCTACATGCCTCCTGAAATTAAAGAGGCATGCATGTGTAAATGGTTTGGATCCACGCTCACAGTATCAGCCCTGAAATGGCTCCTCAGCATCCCACTTTTCTCCATTACATCTTTTTCGCATTTAATTAACTTATTTAACAACCAATTTTCTTGTAGTCGCAGTTTTGAAAAACTGACGAGTGACCTATACAGGGTAACCCAGGATGCAACTGAGTCTCTTCGGAATTATGTGAACAGGTTTGGCAGAGAGGCCCTGGATATCCCTAACATGGATATGGCTACGGTAGTTCAGGAGTTCAAGATGGGCCTAAAGAAAGACTCCTCATTCTATCAAGATCTGGTGATGAACCCTTGCCAGAAACTGGACGAAGTCAGGCACAGGGTGCTGTGCTTTATCAGACTTAAAGAGGATCATAAAATCCAAGAGAAGATTGATGCCTCCCCAGGATATGGAACCTCTAGCAGAAAATCAGACTCGTCGCATCCTAGGTCCCAAAGACCCAAATCATACTCCAGATCCGATAATCCTCGGGTTAACAGGGTGGACCAGGGTGAAGAAGAGAAGGAAGAGTATCCTACATTTACTGAATTTTGTTTTAGTACTGATGTTCCAGGTGTAATAAATGCCATGCAGGACCTGGGGGATAAAGAGAGATGGCCCAGGAAGAATGACAAATCCACATCCTGGAAAGACAATTCTAAGTGGTGTGCATACCATGAGGATTTCGGTCACTTGACCGAGGATTGCATAGTCATGCGAAAAGAGATTAGCTACTTGCTTAGCAAAGGTTACCTGAAAGAGCTCTTAGGCAGAAAGAAAGACAAATCCAAGAGCATGGAGCAAAACACAAAATCCAGGGGTAACTACCAAACCATGGATGTTGACCGGGCACGGGGACATCCTGAGTGAGCTGCATCCCCATCTCCAGACGCTAAGGTAATACACTTTATTTCTGGTGGTTCTGACATCTGTGGTACTTCTTATTCTGCAGCTAAGAGGCATGCAAGGGAAACTAAGTCAGATACACCAAGAAGACCAGCCAAATCCTCGATAATCGGACGTAAAGGACATGACATTCGGGGAAGATGACAGGAATGACGTGCTAGATCCCCACCATGATGGACTGGTGATTACACTCTACATTGCCAATCATTTTGTCAAAAGAATCCTGATAAGCGGAGGCAGTTCGGCCAACATCATACAACTAGAAGCCTTGACCAAGATGGGAATACCCCATGAGGAGATCATAGCCAAATCCACAGTGCTCGTAGGTTTCAGTGGGGAAACCAAGAACACCCTGGGAGAGGTCAAGCTCCCAGTATATGTGGAAGGTGTAAACTCGATGCAGCGCTTCTGTGTCATGGACGCACCTTCATGGTACATCATCATCATGGGCAGACCTTGGATTCACGACATGAAAGTCATCCCTTCAACCTACCACCAGTGTGTGAAACTACCAACACCCGGGGGAGTAGCCACTATCCGCAGGGACCAACAGGAGGCAAATGATTGCTACACGTCATCCATGAAGATCTCAGCAAAAAGTCGCCAAGGATAACAATTACAGAAGAATCCAGGGATACCCTGGAAGCAAGGGAGCAGGATGTCACACCCCCAAAATTCCCACGCGTGGTAATGCACCGCAGGGAGCGTGACAAACCAGGATCGCCGTTCATTAGTTACACCAAACGACCAATAATTAATAAAAACGTTTCATATTTCATTAAAATATAATTCAGAGTTTTACAAATACGGAAGCGTAGATACAAATAAAAATCTAAGTAAAAACATCGTCACCCAAGGTGACATGACTTGTCCAAGGAAACTAAATGTGTTTCAAAGACTCATGCATGCGTACTCGTGATACTTGAACATCCGCAACCTACGAAATAACATGCTAAAAAGTGTCAACACAAAGGTTGGTGAGTTCACAGGTTTATCAGTTAAAAAACAGTTCAAGTTGAGTTTAAGATTAACTGTTCAACAACAGTCAAGTTGATTTTAAGACTGACTGTTCAACAACAGTCAAGTTGAGTTTAAAATTGACTATTCAACATCAGTCAAGTTGTAAGAGCATAATCACTAATATATATCAAATAGCTAGCTAGGCTATATACATGAAACTTCGCACGTTGATGGTCACCGAAGCTAAACGTTGTTTATAGTTTTCCTTGTTGTGTTTAGGACGAATATAACACCCATTCGATATCCAATCGTGTCAGCGGGACTGACCCGGGTGGGGTTTGTCAGACCCAATAGTACTACAATATATTTCCCGATATCATCATTAATACTAACGGTACTATAAGAAGGACTTTGTTGTATCAGTGTGCTATAAGTACTTCAAGTGATATATAAAAGTCTAATTATCCCAGTTGTGTAAATCATGCATGTTAATATCCCTCAAAAGGATTATAACAGTAAAATAGGGCCGTGAAACTCACCTTTGGGTGCACATCAATTCCAGATAAATAACCACAGCTAAAAGCAATTAACAGGTCTTGCGTATTTACCAAGCACCTAACGAGCATAAATATATAAGTGTGTGTTCAATTAAAACGACTAAGTCTAGATAAATGGTGAAAGATAGCCGATGTCAACTATGATATGACAAATATTATAAATCTAAACACGAGTCGACGAAATCAATTTTCCAGAATCATGACGATTATGAAAGACTGATGAAAAGTATATTCGTCCATGAAATCGTTTAATAAAATATATGTATATATCTATTACTATATATAATACATATTGCTCTAAAGGGCATTTTCGTCATGAAAAATGCTTAAACCTTAAGACGCGTACAATAAATTGTGCAAAATGTACAAGCCTCTAAAGCATAAAAAGTAATAACAAAAGATTGGTAGTTAATTACACATGTAAAAGCCTCAGGGTTGTAAAGGTAAAAAACCTCTTTACTTTTGGCCCGTCAACCACTCCTCGATAGAGAAGATCTGCATTTACTCCTTTCTTGCACGCCTAACGTCTCCATCCAACAACCAGATCAGGGCGCCGCCCACCTCCACCTGTTACAGCCCACGTTCTCTCTCGGTAGCTACATCACAGCCACACTCCAGCATCTCTCTCCCCTCGGTTGGCCAAACTCAGCCACATTAGGGCATCTTACGCATACTATAATCATCACCCTTTATCATCTTCTCTCTCTCAATGAAATCTGAAATTCAAACACTCTCTATTTCTCTATTCTTTACCATCGATTTTGCAGGTTCAAGTTACATAGAGGGATAGAAATCCGATGGGCGAACACGGCCACGGCGGGAGCACGAGTTCCTTCTCGCTTATTAGAAGCACGCGGTTGTCCACCGCTGGCCCCTTTTACCGCCACACGCCGTTTAATCGACGTCGATTGACGGTGATTGTTGCTTGAAGGTTAGTTAATGTCATGTTTTTTAAAGGTGTCACTGGATTTGCTTCCGCCTTTCTACCGGCTTCGTAAGGTTGTAAAGAAATTGATATCTTCAAAGTTCAAACAACCGCGTTTTTCATTATAAATTAAGGTTTTCAAATCAAATTTTAGATTTTGCGCTCACAATTTGCTTTCGATAAGTTGTTTTACGAAGAAGAATATATCTGGTTAATCGATGGGAGGGCTGGAGTACACGGGAAGAAGGGGCGGGATATAGACATTCATCATCGTTTCAATTGACTTCATCCTTTTCTGGAAATCATTTTGACAGCTATTCTCCAGAATCATTTTACTCTTTTCTGTCACCGGGAGATCAAAATTATCCTTTCCAGGATGTGTATCCTGCTACTAGCTCTGCCTATGGATCCCAATCATATAGACCACAGAAGACGTTTAAAAAGAAATATTCAATGATTGGAGATACTTACACTTCTTTGGAACAGGTAACATCACCTACAATACTCATGGATAACTTGTGCATTTTTTCGGTTTTACGGTTTCGGGAACCCTAGATGTTTGTTGGTTTTGTTCCTTTTCTTTCGTTTTTGCACACATATATATACATGCTACACTTGGAGGTTTCTTTTGTAAGGAATTTTCATATAGTGGCTTCATGTAAAGTTTGTTTTTGTTGATTCAATAATATACATGATTATGCATATATGTAGATTTAATTCTTCAATGTGAACAAAAATTCAATGTACCAGCCTCATGTAAAGTTTTTATTCCGTTGATCTAGAGGTGTGAAAGTTTTCTCCGTTCTTACGTTACTTTAAATCTCCAATTTGTTCCAAATTTTATAATGTTTATTTGTTATTTTCAGTTTCGATTTGGTTCCAATTTGTTTTAGTTTTTTTTTGTATTTCTTTGCAGGTCTAAGGCTGCTGTTTCTTTGTCTTCGCCTTTCAAGGATTGCTTATTACAGTTGGGTTGTATGTTTTGTTTACTATTCATATGGTTTGACCATAATGTGGTTGTCTTCTTAGAGCCTATGAATTTGCTTCTACACATTGTATGTATGATAAATGCAACTATGGATTCATCCTATTACAAAGAGAAGAACAAAGGTTCTTGGAAGAAGCAATTAGATGCTTTAGGTACGCATTGATGTTATTTAGTGTTATGATTTTGTTATATATACCTATTATATGTTGCTTTAGGTGATTGACAAGTTCATCCGAAGCTTGGTTACGCCTCATCTCGCTGTTCTTAAAGCATGAGAGGGATCTTTTGGGTCCTCTTATAACTATATTACAATATTTATATCTGTTTCATTGGGCCTAATACTTCTTTATAAATAGTTACATGGTTACCGTAAAGCATGTTGGTCTATCTTTTAGTGTCATGACCTTTGTCTGCAATTCTTCATGGCATTAAAACTTGCATCTTTTTTTGCTTCAGGGTGAACCAACTTTCAATTTATTTGGTTTTATTATTTGATGGGAAGCTGGCTGAGGTGGACTGGTACTGGGGGCCATCACTGTAAGCTCCATCACTGCTGTAGATCAACTTTAGATCATTTTTTTCTGATTTACTTTGTGCCTGCTTTGATTCATGTTGTTTTAGTATATGATGTTTTCATCTGATTTTGTTTCAAGCTATTTCTTTTGATGCAGTTGTAATAGAACTGGAGAAGGTATTTAGCTATGGTAAATAGATTATGTTATTTATAATTATATTTGAAATCCTTATTGTCATTCATACTTTTTTTCTTATGTTCATGATAAATGGAATAGGCTGGACTTTCCATGGCAGTTGGTCCATGTTTGGTTGGTTTTGTTACTTGCAGAAACCCTTCTCATTGCAGCTTGAATAAGATATTGCTCCTTATCATGGTCTTTTATTACACCTTTTTTTCCCCTCATAACAGTAAGCTTTCTAACCTTTGACAATCAAATGCCTGGTTTAAGGTCCTACTATACTGGTCTTTTTAATATACTAAAACATTAACTATCTTCAAGAATCAAGAATCATGTCTTTTAAAAAATATATATATATATTTTTTATTTGATGTGAAATAGGAGGTCACATTAAGTCATCTATAGATATCTTAGAAGTTTGTATAATTGAAAAACTTTGGGGTTGTCTATATTGTTGAAAACTTTTAAGATGCAAATGTTTACATCCTTGTGACATCCGAGAATTTCAAGGTTTACTTCCGTTAGACAATCTCCGTTAGTTACGTTATAAGTATTAACTTAGTAACTAATGCTTAACTAGGCCGAATACGTCCACGACCTTTGGTTGATCACCGAACCCGTCCATATGTGTTTATTTATTGAATTGCCTCTATGAGGAAGTATGTGCAACATGTTTGTTGATTAATTGTGTAATTGCGTGAAATTCATGAACCGTGCTTATCTTGCTTAGAATGTAAATTGGTCACTTTTGGGTTCCAGCGAAACTACCGGGCGAAACTATAGTGTCGCCCGGCTAGCTTAACCTTTGACTTACAGAGTCAGTTTCGCTTGGCCAGCGAAACTAGCCAGCGAAACTAGCCCCTGATATATAATAACATAAAACCCTAGAGATCTCATTTTTGCCTCATTTCATACAAAACACACACACACTCTCCTGGAACCTCTGGTCAGCCAAGAATCACCACAAGCCGACGTGATCCCAGCCTCGAGACAACACCCATTCGGATCCTAGATCGAATCGTGAGTCTTCCAAAACCATTTTTATGTGTTCTTTATGTGTTTTCTTAAAAAGCATGCTTAAACCTCCATGGAATCACTTGATCTTCTGATATGTTGCTTAGGAATGCTAGATCTATCATAAAGTCTGTAACTTTACGTTTGAAATCAAACCATAATGAAGATTTATGCTATTTAGGTCATTTTAGGTTTAAAATGCATTTTTGGTGATTTGATGATAAAAACCCATGTTTAAGGTGTTAAAGCTTACTGATTTATGTTGGTAAATGATTATGCATGCTAGATATTGAATTACATGAAATATGGAAGCTGTTAGATTGATTTTTAGGCTGATTTGTGAGTTTTTCGCGACCAGCGACACTGCGTGTTCTCTGGGCGAAATTATGTAGCGAAATTATGTATATCTTCATCCAGCGACACTATGTAGCGAAACTGTAGTGTCGCCGGGTAAACCAACCAGACCTGTCCGAACGAAACTACCGAGCGAAATTCCCTGAACGAAAGTTCAAACCAGTTTCGGGCGAAACTAGGCTAGCGAAACTGTGCCAACAGTTTCGAGCGAAACTAGCCTAGCGAAACTGTGTCATCGGGTATTGCCTAGCGAAAGTGCTGCCCGTGCACACAGCGAAACTGCCTAGCGAAACTACTAGCGAAACTGTGACCAGAATCCAAACTTGTGCAATTTACTTGAATGTTATGCCATGACTTACATGATTATGCTATGATGATACATGCTTGGATTTCTGATGTATATGAACCCTTGTTTATGATCAACCATCGGTGTCGTGTGTCGGTATGTCGAGTCATAGTTCCAACGTGCTATGTTATGGGCCATAGTGACGTTAAGTTAAAGATTAGACACAAAACTAATACTTAAGACCTAAACGTGTTCATAGGTCTTCGATAAGCAATACTTGGATTATTAGCAAGTGTAGCAGTGCAACCAAAGGTGAGTGTCACTAACCCAATTACCGTGAACCCGGTTGGGTCACACTGAATAACTTAATGAAAAACAATGCTGACAACCTTATGAGAGCTATGCACCTCTCTGATGAACTTGAACTCGGGAGTGCTTGGCACCCACTTGATGAACTTGAACTCGGGAGTGCTTGGCACCCACTTGATGAACTTGAAGTGTTTTATGGGAAGCACTTGTGAAATACTAAAACAACTATTTCTAAAACAAAACTGAAAATATTTTCGGGATTCATGAGAACCCGAAGGAAAACCGTTTTAATATGACTAGTGTAGGTTAAAGTCTAAACCAAATGATATCACATGATTTCTAAGGATGCCTTAAAAACTTAAAAGTCCTCAACTAAATTGTACCATTAATTGTGAAGCGAGGGGATGTTGGGTAGATCTACTGGAGTTTGACAAACTCCGCCCCGTGGCACGGGGAGTGCACGGAGGTACAATATCAGCCTATCTGACCGTGATCCCGAGAGGACACGGGGGAGGCAAAACCGCGATGACATAGGTCCGCAAAACAGAATGGCACGGCCTCTACAATATTGGTCAGCTTTGGTACAAACTTCCTTAGTGCATGGAAACCGGATTAGCTACCCGCGATATCGGTTGACCGCTTTAACTTTTACTTAACTAGTGCATATTCGGTAATTCAACACTTGGCAATGTTTTGCAAATCTATTACTTATTTATATGTTGATGAATACGATTATGAGACCGGGCCAATGCATGTCATGCCCACCGTGAACTCACCAACCGTTAGGTTGACACTTGTGTGGTTTTCACTTTTGCAGATCGCTGAGGAGTATCCGCCGAAGGTTGGCATGGCACTTGAAGATTTCTTATTTTAAACTCAAACTTGGGAATTTAATAACAATTCATGTTTTGTAATTTAAGCACGTGGTTAGTGCTAAGATACTTATGTTTATTTTCCGCTGCGAACTTTAAACTGTTTTATGATGAATGCTTGGACTTAACTCTGATTCGTTTAGTATTTGTAACTAATGGTTGTGGTCCTGGTTTGCTCGCACCCCTTAACGGTATAAACTCCGTTAGTGGTTAATTGGGGGTGTGACAGATTGGTATCAGAGCCATAAGTTGCAGAGAACTGGAATCACTTTTGAAAAACGATTTGGAAACTGCAACTTGAAAACCTTAGTTACAAACGAACAAACAAATTCCCAAAACCAAAATAATTACGTGCCAACCTGGGATACTCGCTCTGCTGTGTAAGTAAAAGCTTAGTACGTATGTATATATATATATATAAATATATATATAGACCGTGTCTAGGTAGTCTAACGGAAAACCTTAGGAAAATTTTCACACACGAATACGAAATGCGAACGCTAATACGCGCACTATTCCGGGGGAAAGCGACAACGAAACGATGCTACACGCTACGTCCTGATTTCTACTACGATGACTACGCCGACGGTGACTTTTATGGGAAGGCCGACTTTCGACGATAGTACTTACGACTTGCGACGTTCTCCGACGACGCCTCGATTTTTGCACGAAAACTTTTCTGGACTAATAGTGGGATAACGGGAAATTGTTATTATGCATATTATGGGATATGTATAAAGTATAACTGTGACTGAACACTGGCTACTTTAACTGTCCAGCAAGATGTCTGGAAGAGGACACGGAAGAAGCAACATTAACATGACGCCTGCACAGCTGCAAACAATGATTAACGAACACGTGCAAGCCGCGGTGGCAGCCGTCCAAGCTGCATACGCCGCACAGGGTAACTATTATGCCGGTTAAGGCACAAAACGAATTATATTTTGACCTGTTTAAACTTAAAACTCGAACTATTAATGCATCAGGAAACCACCATCACTGCACGTTTAAGTCCTTCATGGACTGCAAGCCAATGACGTTTTCCGGCGAAGAAGGAGCGGTAGGACTCCTCAGGTGGATTGAGAAGTCTGAAAAGGTCTTCTCTATGTGCAACTGCCCTGCTGGAGACAAAGTGAAGTATGCTACTGGTACCTTTGAGGGAGCTGCTCTCTCCTGGTGGAATGCCGAAATCCAGATGATCGGGTTAGATGCGGCTAATAACATGCAATGGGGAGCGTTTAAGGAGCTGATTATGGAGGAGTACTGTCCCCGTGACCAAGTGAAGAAGTTGGAGGGCGAATTCTTGAATCTGAAAATGACTGGGTCTGAAGTGGAGCAGTATACCGCGCGATACCATGAGTACGAGGTCTTGTGCCCCACAATGGTTGATGCTGAGTTCAAACGCATTGAGCGTTATCTGGAAGGCCTCGCGCCTCAAATCAAGGGACTAGTGACTGCCAGCAACCCCGCAACCGTGCAGCAAGCCATCCGTTTGGCTCACAAACTTACTGATCAGGAGGTTGAGAAGGGTACACTTCCTGCAAAAGCCACAGAAAAGACTGCCTTAAGTGGCAAGAGAAAAGCTGATGATGAAGCTCCTGAAAACTCAATGAACAATCAGAGTGTTGGAAACAGCACTGGGAGGTCTTATAATTCTCAAGGTCAAAGTAAGAGGTCTGGAAACAACAGTGGAAACAACCGCCAGGGCGGAAATGGTCAAAGCAACTACAGGGGTAACCTGCCTTTGTGTAACAAGTGTGGGAAACATCATGCTGGTGTTTGTAGAAAGAATCTGAGCTGTGAAAGGTGTGGAAAGAAAGGCCACGAAGCAAAAGACTGCTGGGCAACTCTACCTGAGCAACAAAACCGCCAAAGGCAAAACAACAACAACAACAATCATGGCAACAACTATGGGAACAACCGTAACGGGCAAGGAAACAATCAGAACAATAATGGTGGAGCCCGTGGCTGTTTTGAATGTGGTGCTCAAGGCCACATTAAGAGGGACTGCCCGCAGTTAAGAAGACAGGGGAATGGTAACCAAGGAAACAATGGTGGGAACGGTAATGGCGGAGGAAATGGCAACGGGAATAACAACGGGAATGGTGGAAATGGCAGGGGAAGAGCTTTTGTCATGGGTCAAGGAGAAGCTCGCAACGACGCCAACGTGATTAACGGTAAATTCATCCTAAATGGTTTCTTTGCTACTGTATTGTTTGATTCTGGTGCTGAAAGAAGTTTTATTTCCACTAAGTTTGCTAAGCTAATTAATGCTAAACCGATTGCCTTAGACGCTAAATATGTGGTAGAACTAGCGAATGGTAAACTTCATGATACGACTCAAATAGTTAAGGACTGCAAGTTAGAACTAGCTGGCCATACATTAGGAATCGACCTTATGCCTTTCCCGATTGGTAGTTTTGATGTTATAGTAGGAATGGATTGGTTATCTGAAAATCGAGCTGAAATCTTATGTAAAGAAAAAGTGGTTCGTATCCCACTCAAGGACGGTGAAGTGTTAACAGTTCAAGGTGAAAAAGGTGGAGCAGTCACCGGTATTATCTCTTTCCTCAAAGCTCAAAAGTGCCTTCGTAAAGGTCACTTCGCGATCCTTGCAAACGTCACCGACACGACACTTTCCGAGCGTAGAATCGACGACTACCCGATAGTCCGCGACTTCCAAGATGTATTTCCTGAAGATCTGCCTGGTTTGCCTCCATTTCGACAGGTCGAGTTTGGAATCGACCTAGCTCCTGGAGCCGCTCCGATTGCACGCGCACCTTACCGTTTGGCAGTAAGTGAACTCAACGAACTCTCCTCACAACTTCAAGAGCTACTCGACAAAGGGTTTATTCGTCCAAGTTCGTCTCCATGGGGAGCACCGGTTTTGTTTGTTAAGAAGAAAGATGGAACGTTCCGAATGTGTATTGACTACCGAGAGCTTAACAAGGTTACGATCAAGAATCGGTACCCACTTCCTCGAATCGACGATCTTTTCGACCAACTACAAGGTTCGAGCTACTTCTCAAAGATTGATCTACGGTCTGGATATCACCAACTTCGCGTTCGTGATGAGGATGTCCCCAAGACTGCTTTCAGAACTCGGTATGGTCATTACGAGTTTCTAGTTATGCCGTTTGGGCTAACTAATGCACCTGCTGTGTTTATGGATTTGATGAATCGAGTGTGCAAGCCGTACCTCGATCAGTTTGTGATAGTCTTCATTGACGATATTTTGATCTACTCCAAGACAAAGGAAGAACACGAGAGACACCTACGACTTATCTTGGAATTACTCCGCAAGGAACAGCTTTATGCTAAGTTTTCGAAGTGCGATTTTTGGATTCGCGAAGTCCAATTTCTTGGACACATTGTTAATCAGGAAGGAATTCACGTCGACCCAGCTAAAGTGGAAGCTATCAAGAATTGGTCTACCCCTAGAGCGCCAACCGAAATCCGACAATTTTTGGGACTTGCCGGATATTACCGAAGATTCATTAAGGGTTTCTCGCAATTGGCTCAACCCTTAACAGCCTTAACGCACAAAGGAGTGCAATATAGATGGGGTGAAAAAGAAGAACGCGCGTTTCAAACTCTTAAGGATATGTTATGTTCAGCTCCGATTCTCGCGTTACCCGATGGGGTTGACGACTTTGTAGTTTATTGTGATGCATCCATCCAAGGACTCGGTTGCGTGTTGATGCAACGGGACAAAGTGATTGCCTATGGGTCCAGGCAACTGAAGGACACTGAAAAGAATTATACAACGCATGATTTGGAATTGGGAGCCGTTGTTCATGCACTCAAGATTTGGAGACATTACCTCTACGGAACAAAGTGCACAATATTTACCGACCACAAAAGCTTACAGCACATCTTTGATCAGAAGGATCTCAACATGCGACAACGACGGTGGGTCGAGCTACTGAATGATTACGACATAGCAATCAAATATCACCCGGGAAAAGCCAATGTTGTGGCTGATGCATTAAGTCGAAAAGAGTACGAAAAGCCTCGACGAGTACGAGCGCTGCAACTTACCATTCACACGGGATTGCCGGATCGGATCCGCGATGCCCAACAAGAAGCTTTAAAAGAAGAAAACTTTGCAGCAGAAGCACTGCGAGGGGTGGATGGTAACTCCGAAATTAAGTCCGACGGACTCAGGTATTACAATGACAGAATTTGGGTTCCTTTACTTGGAAATCTTCGTGAGCTCGTGATGGACGAGGCTCACAAGTCAAGATATTCGGTGCACCCTGGATCGGATAAAATGTACCAAGATTTGAAAAACTTGTATTGGTGGCCGAACATGAAAGCCGACATTGCGCGATATGTGGCTAAGTGCTTAACATGCTCAAGGGTGAAGATTGAATACCAAAAGCCTTCTGGATTATTACAGCAGCCAAAGATCCCAGAATGGAAATGGGAGGATATCTCCATGGATTTTGTAACGGGATTACCTCATCGATCGAATCGACCGGATGCGATTTGGGTTATCATTGATCGACTAACCAAATCTGCACACTTTATTCCAATGAGGGAAAACGACAATATGGATAAGTTGACAAAGCTGTACATTGACCGAATTGTGGCACGTCATGGAGTGCCTAAGACCATTATCTCCGACCGAGATCCTCGATTTACTTCCCGACTATGGCAATCTATGCAAGAAGCATTGGGTACCAGACTGGATATGAGTACAGCTTATCACCCGCAGACCGATGGTCAGACGGAACGAACTATTCAGACTTTGGAAGACATGCTCCGAGCTTGCGTTCTCGACTTCGGTAAAGACTGGGAAGCTCACCTACCGTTGGTGGAGTTCTCCTACAACAACAGTTATCATTCGAGCATTGGTGCAGCACCTTTTGAAGCTCTTTATGGCAGAAAATGTAGATCGCCCGTGTGTTGGGCCGAAACAGGTGAGAAAGGACTCACTGGACCAGAACTCATTCATGATACAACGGAGCGAATTATTCAAATCAGAAAACGGATAGCCGCAGCACGAGACAGACAAAAGAGCTATGCCGATAAACGCCGTAAACCTTTGAAGTTCGAAGTAGGCGACAAGGTACTATTGAAGGTATCTCCCTGGAAAGGTGTGATACGCTTCGGAAAGCGTGGAAAGTTGAATCCTCGCTATATCGGTCCATTTGAAATCATTGGGGAAGTAGGCCCGGTGGCCTACCGATTACAACTCCCTGCCGAACTCGATGGAGTTCACAACGTGTTTCACGTCTCTAATCTAAAGAAATGTCTGGCTGAAGACACTCGAAATAATTCCTTTGGAGGAATTGGAAATTGATGAACATCTGAGATTCATTGAGCAACCAGTAGAAATCATGGGACGCGAGGAGAAAGCCCTCAAACGTAGCAAGATTCCGATCGTCAAGGTTCGATGGAACTCAAAGCGTGGACCAGAATATACTTGGGAACGAGAGGATCAAATGAAGAAAAAGTATCCTCACTTGTTCGAGCAAACGTC
This sequence comes from Deinandra increscens subsp. villosa, assembly GCA_039602395.1. Classification (NCBI taxonomy): domain Eukaryota; kingdom Viridiplantae; phylum Streptophyta; class Magnoliopsida; order Asterales; family Asteraceae; genus Deinandra; species Deinandra increscens. Next base: position 13,579 of record JBCNJP010008277.1, read on the forward strand.
CACAGATACTCAAGGTATGATTTAATTTTGGGGACCAAAATTCCTGTAACAGGAGGAGGATGTGACGACCCTAAAACTTTTGCTTTCTTTCCCCAGCAAATACAGCAACGACGACAGCTGAAGCTACGAACGCTACTACGCAAGAATAATTTTCGGGACGAAAATTCCATTTACAAGGGGATGATGTGACATCCGAGAATTTCAAGGTTTACTTCCGTTAGACAATCTCCGTTAGTTACGTTATAAGTATTAACTTAGTAACTAATGCTTAACTAGGCCGAATACGTCCACGACCTTTGGTTGATCACCGAACCCGTCCATATGTGTTTATTTATTGAATTGCCTCTATGAGGAAGTATGTGCAACATGTTTGTTGATTAATTGTGTAATTGCGTGAAATTCATGAACCGTGCTTATCTTGCTTAGAATGTAAATTGGTCACTTTTGGGTTCCAGCGAAACTACCGGGCGAAACTATAGTGTCGCCCGGCTAGCTTAACCTTTGACTTACAGAGTCAGTTTCGCTTGGCCAGCGAAACTAGCCAGCGAAACTAGCCCCTGATATATAATAACATAAAACCCTAGAGATCTCATTTTTGCCTCATTTCATACAAAACACACACACACTCTCCTGGAACCTCTGGTCAGCCAAGAATCACCACAAGCCGACGTGATCCCAGCCTCGAGACAACACCCATTCGGATCCTAGATCGAATCGTGAGTCTTCCAAAACCATTTTTATGTGTTCTTTATGTGTTTTCTTAAAAAGCATGCTTAAACCTCCATGGAATCACTTGATCTTCTGATATGTTGCTTAGGAATGCTAGATCTATCATAAAGTCTGTAACTTTACGTTTGAAATCAAACCATAATGAAGATTTATGCTATTTAGGTCATTTTAGGTTTAAAATGCATTTTTGGTGATTTGATGATAAAAACCCATGTTTAAGGTGTTAAAGCTTACTGATTTATGTTGGTAAATGATTATGCATGCTAGATATTGAATTACATGAAATATGGAAGCTGTTAGATTGATTTTTAGGCTGATTTGTGAGTTTTTCGCGACCAGCGACACTGCGTGTTCTCTGGGCGAAATTATGTAGCGAAATTATGTATATCTTCATCCAGCGACACTATGTAGCGAAACTGTAGTGTCGCCGGGTAAACCAACCAGACCTGTCCGAACGAAACTACCGAGCGAAATTTCCTGAACGAAAGTTCAAACCAGTTTCGGGCGAAACTAGGCTAGCGAAACTGTGCCAACAGTTTCGAGCGAAACTAGCCTAGCGAAACTGTGTCATCGGGTATTGCCTAGCGAAAGTGCTGCCCGTGCACACAGCGAAACTGCCTAGCGAAACTACTAGCGAAACTGTGACCAGAATCCAAACTTGTGCAATTTACTTGAATGTTATGCCATGACTTACATGATTATGCTATGATGATACATGCTTTGATTTCTGATGTATATGAACCCTTGTTTATGATCAACCATCGGTGTCGTGTGTCGGTATGTCGAGTCGTAGTTCCAACGTGCTATGTTATGGGCCATAGTGACGTTAAGTTAAAGATTAGACACAAAACTAATACTTAAGACCTAAACGTGTTCATAGGTCTTCGATAAGCAATACTTGGATTATTAGCAAGTGTAGCAGTGCAACCAAAGGTGAGTGTCACTAACCCAATTACCGTGAACCCGGTTGGGTCACACTGAATAACTTAATGAAAAACAATGCTGACAACCTTATGAGAGCTATGCACCTCTCTGATGAACTTGAACTCGGGAGTGCTTGGCACCCACTTGATGAACTTGAACTCGGGAGTGCTTGGCACCCACTTGATGAACTTGAAGTGTTTTATGGGAAGCACTTGTGAAATACTAAAACAACTATTTCTAAAACAAAACTGAAAATATTTTCGGAATTCATGAGAACCCAAAGGAAAAACCGTTTTAATATGACTAGTGTAGGTTAAAGTCTAAACCAAATGATATCACATGATTTCTAAGGATGCCTTAAAAACTTAAAAGTCCTCAACTAAATTGTACCATTAATTGTGAAGCGAGGGGATGTTGGGTAGATCTACTGGAGTTTGACAAACTCCGCCCCGTGGCACGGGGAGTGCACGGAGGTACAATATCAGCCTATCTGACCGTGATCCCGAGAGGACACGGGGGAGGCAAAACCGCGATGACATAGGTCCGCAAAACAGAATGGCACGGCCTCTACAATATTGGTCAGCTTTGGTACAAACTTCCTTAGTGCATGGAAACCGGATTAGCTACCCGCGATATCGGTTGACCGCTTTAACTTTTACTTAACTAGTGCATATTCGGTAATTCAACACTTGGCAATGTTTTGCAAATCTATTACTTATTTATATGTTGATGAATACGATTATGAGACCGGGCCAATGCATGTCATGCCCACCGTGAACTCACCAACCGTTAGGTTGACACTTGTGTGGTTTTCACTTTTGCAGATCGCTGAGGAGTATCCGCCGAAGGTTGGCATGGCACTTGAAGATTTCTTATTTTAAACTCAAACTTGGGAATTTAATAACAATTCATGTTTTGTAATTTAAGCACGTGGTTAGTGCTAAGATACTTATGTTTATTTTCCGCTGCGAACTTTAAACTGTTTTATGATGAATGCTTGGACTTAACTCTGATTCGTTTAGTATTTGTAACTAATGGTTGTGGTCCTGGTTTGCTCGCACCCCTTAACGGTATAAACTCCGTTAGTGGTTAATTGGGGGTGTGACAATCCTAATGTGTAAGTCCTGGTCTCTTTAGTTGACCATTAATGGGCTATTTTTTGTTCCTTTAAACCAAGCAAATTAGTTTGTTTTGTGGAACCACATATGTAAACTCAAAGGCCTAAGTGTAACTGCACGTGTTTTAAGACTGGTTCTAAAAGAAGAACCGATTAAAAGCCTTTGTGAATTGGGCTTTGGATGCAAATGATTCATAAGTGTAAGTGTAAAAAATATATATTTTTGGGTAGTTTGTTTTCTTTCATGTATTCCTTTGATCATTGCTTTGTTGTATTTCGATAAATGATGAGTTAAATTGTTTACCCTGTAAGTGTTCAGCTATTGATGGGCATTTGAATGCTGTATAGAGAGAGCTTTCCCACAGGTATGCCCATTGCCTATGAATTATTGGCATATAAAAAAAATTTAATAATCATAATCAGATAACTAACTATAATAAAACCAGTTGTAGAAGATAGCTTCTAGATGTGAATTTACTATTAAAGTTGTGATAATTCGACAATCACATGTTTTTAGAGTTTGACAAATTCTGATTGTTTAAGAAATAAGCACAGAAGTTTGTTATGGTAGTGCTACCCTGGATGCAGTACAGTAATTAATAATGATATTCTTAATATTATTGTTTTATTCAGGTCAGTGTAATTATTTTTTAGCATAAGGTCGCTAACTCTTCGGCTTCTTACTATAGTGATTCTGATGGACACTCTTGATAGTGGACCTAACAATTTCTAAATATTGCATGAAAGATTGATTGTGGGCTAAAAGGTGGCTAGCTAGCAATTAGAAGTCAAATACAATGGTTTTCGAAATCCATCTGTTCAAAATTCTTTCAGCTTATTATTTAGATGCATTCCAAATTCTTTCTCAGCTTTATATCTATTTTTTTATCATAAGATCATCTTATAATGGACTTCTTCACTGCAATTAAGTTCACTTTTTGCTTGATGTTCGAATGTTTCAGGATCCTATCTAAGCAGGTTCTATCTAAACAAGTAAATGCTCATTTATAGTGGTGTTTGGATGCTGCTATGAGACTACAAATGTAGTCATACGAGGGTACCGAGACCATTTTTTTTGTTACCTTCAAGAAGGTTAGATCGTGTAACAATTTCGCATTTCCTATTCAAACTTTTAGGTTCTTAATTAGGTTGTTCGACTCAACGATTGCAGGTTGCAGGCAACGTTGTGCGGGTTTAGAGAGTTCTTGGTTGCTACTTTTTTTTTAACTTCACAGCCTCTAATTGTTGATAGCCTTGAACAAATAATTGTAATGTAATATTAGTTAAATATATGTTCAATGATGTGGTTGTTTGTATAGTTGAAAAACTTTAGGGTTGTCTGTATTGTTGAAAACTTCTGTCAAAGCAATTTGTCTGTTGTCCACAATCATAAAGGCTAGCATACGATTATCCGTTTTCCATATTTTGACAAATAAGCTGGAATATGGTCCTATGGTTTTTCACTAAACAAATAAAGAATACCTACAGTTGCTTTGAATGTTAGTTGCAGAATTCATTTAATTTTGATTTGTACCCAATACAATTTCTTTATACATTTCAGTTGATGGGATTTTCATAAATTGTTGTATTCCTATGGGAGGATTCTGCTTATAGAGCTACTTCTATCTTTGTATTTACTTCTCATATGTCATACCCAATTTTCTTTTCATAAATTAATTTATATATTACTTCAGATATAGTTCAATATTTACCTGAAATTATTATAGGTTCAATATTGAGATGATTTTCATTTATGTGGACATATTTAGTTTTAAAGTCGTTTTAATGATCAATCTGGTCTCTAGAAAGCTGAAGCATTATTGAAGCCAACGTTGGCTATTAAAAGAAGGCAAGAAATTTTGATACTCTAGCTATTTGCATGCAAAGCTGAAGCATTATTGAAGCTCCATTAGTTAGATTGTGCAAATTCGATTATTTCAAATGTACATAAATTTGAGGTGTGTAGTAGTAGCAACATGTACGTCTTCTTCTCAAGTGAAGGTTTTTGGGTTGCAATCTTAGGCGAACGTTTTGTTTGTTCACAATGAGATTGATTTCGCATTAGGAAAGTGATTTGTATTGATTTCTCATTAGGAAAGTGATTTGTGCTATAGATTTGATCTCTAAAAGTTTTCTCGTGTAGGAAACAATTCAATCGTTTGTTTTCTTTCTTTTTAGGTATCAACAAATAAATTGATCTTCTCACAATGTAAATCATTAATACCTGAATTTTGACTTTAAAAAAATATGTTTATCACTTATATCTTATTACTTTTATGCTTGAACATTTATTTTGACTTTAAAACTACTATTTGGATGTTCGCTATTATTTATTTGAGTTCTACATGGCCAGATAAACTAAATCGGCATTATTTATTTGATAATTTATAAAGAACACACCCGGTTGATGACTTCTATCTTACGTCCCATTTGGTTTCAAATTACTATGTTTGTGACCAATATATATTTCAATTCGAGTGTTTGTTGTTATTTGTTTGACTTGTAAAAAAACGAATAGCTCGATGTAAATTGTCGTGCCGCCAGAACAAGCGAACAGAAGACGAATAACACGCTATACACTGCCGCCGCCGCAACGCGCGGGCACACGGCTAGTGTATATAAATATATATTTACATAACCAAATATATAACTATATCAATAACGTGTACTTATATGTTTATACATATTTTTATATGTTTCTATAATTAAATAATTATAACGATTAGAGGGTTTATATCGCACGATTCAACAAAATACATTTTTTTGATACATAGATTTTTATATAAATATAAGGGTTATTAAAACGTTCATTTTATATTTTCTACATACGTATGTTTATATATATATATATATATATATATATATATATATATATATATATATTTAAATGTGCATTCTTTTATAAATCACCGTTCAATAACCAAATATTTTATATAAAAATTCAATTTATAAAAACCAGTGGGATAACGAGCAAGATAACAACGATTCGAAAATTCTACAGGTCCAAAACAATGTCAAAAATAATGGATGGTTGGTTTTAAGTCAAGAAAAGTCCCATAAAATTCTTTAACAAAACAAAACAGCAAAACCGGGGGTCACGAGGTACGAACCTGTGACCTCTAGTTCCAGTCCCAACGATTTAATCACCAGGGCAGCGTCTCATATGTGTTTAATTTCCGACCAGAATACTTTTGTATGCAAGAGAGGCAGAAAATTGGGTTTTAAAAGAAAACAGAAAAAGGTTTGGGTTGGCTGGGGTTCGAACTCGCAAACTCATGGGTAGAAATAGCGTGCTCTAGCCATTGCGCTACATCGCTAGTATGTTTCTAAAATAGAAAACAAATTATTTATTTTATAGCGGCTGTTTTGATCAAAAATTATGTAAGTAAATCAAGTAACCAAATTCGTTTGTGAGGTATGGTGCCCTGGATGTATAGTATGATAAAACGATTTAAACAGTTTGTATTCAAGGGAAAAGTTTGTTAAAAGTAAACACAACCGAAAGAATCCCTGGATGCAGGTAAGAACACCAAGATTTATGAGAGGAAAAACCCTTAACCCCTGGATGTCTCCAAGAGCCGCCGACACAAAAAACCCCTTGGCAACGATAACACACGTTGCCCGTTTATTGCACACAAAAATATGTTCGATTACAGAGGTTTGCAGCTGTTTTCTAAGTGAGTTAGTGCGAGTACAGGTGAACGTAAGTGAAAAAGTAGACCCTAAGCTGCCTTTAAATACAAGATAATCCTTAACTATAACTCCGAGATTCTTGGGATTGCCCTTCCGACGACTTCTGGCCGTTATTTGACTGAACTTGGCAGCGAGTCTTCATTTCCACACGTGTTCCAGGTTTGACTGAGTCCATATGACCATTATGCTTTCTTTCGTACCTGAGTTGATCACATGGAGTCAAAGAAAAGATTAGTAACATTGACCTAGCATGCTGGGTATCCGTGCATGCTGGGATCAGATAGTACAGATAAATAAACCCTGGATTCATTACATCCTAGGACAGTAATTAAATAAAGAATAATATAAATATGAGAATCCTGGGTCCCAATAAGTCTAATGCGCAGTCCCTGGATATTCGACATCCAGGGGGTCCAGACCTGTCAAAGAGTATTAGTGAAATTAGAGCCGGAATTCAGGGTATAACAATTGCCCCCAAATTTGCAGCTTATGGATAGAATTTCACAGCTGTGAATTTTTTAATTGCGATGACTCATCAAAGCTAGTTCAATCTGGTCCGTTTATTTAGAAGTAGCTCCTCCACGATTTACACACGTCTTTTCACCCCTGTAACTTCCATCCATTAAGTAGCCCTCTCTCTAAATCAGTTTTACCCACTTCTACCAGAGAGAAAAGTGATCATCGTCCTTTCGTTCCGACTGCATTTTCCGATCAGGTACATCCTTCCTTCTCGCTTTCAATTTTCTAACTCGACGATGACCAAGAAACGCATTTGTTTCAAGTCCAAGGTCGTACCTACGGGAATTGAAGATTTCCTTGACCAACAATACCTTCAGACCCCTGAAACGAAGACATGCAGCTTCGACGAGGCCGACATTGTCGCCCTAAGGGCGTCCGGGTTGCTACCGGCCTCGGCTGAGATTCGACCATTCCACCCTAGGTTGAGATCTGATTTCGTATCTCAGACCTGGGTTTGTTTTCCCACAGCCCCTTTCACTGTTGGACTTTCTTATCCTTTTTCCGACTTAGTCACCGTTTTTGAAGCTTCTGGCCTTTCCTATGCTCAAACTCTCCTTATGGTTTGGCGCATCCTGGGTACCCTTGACCGTCTTAACCACTCTTCTGAACACTTGATTGGCCTTTCTGAGTTAGTCCAGGTTCATGAGATGAAATCCCACGTTTCCAACCGTTTTCTATTCAAATCCCTTACCAAAGACCTGAAGCTAGTGACTGGCGTCACTCAA
>JBCNJP010008279.1:0-10000 GCA_039602395.1 Deinandra increscens subsp. villosa
ATTTAAGTTATTTAACCCGTGAACCTACTAACCTGAAACTCATCAACACGTTAACCCGACAAAGTTGACACCCATTGGGTTTTAGGTTTTGTTTTTTATACATTTTAAATGGTCCCACCATTATAATTTTTATTTTTATATATTTGTCTTTGATACCAAAAGTGTTTTGATATTCTAGCTATAAAGTTTGATAAACACTTTGAGCTCAGGTTAGAAAAAAAATCGGTTTGAATATCGAAATCGGTTTCGAGTCCAGCTCCAAACCGAACCGACGGTTCGTAATCAATTCTAGGTATTCAGCTTACAAATCGATCCCAAACCAGTTTCAAAAATCCGTTCCCAAACTGATTCCAACAGGCAAAAACGAAAGAGTCGTTAATAGGTTCGTTACTAGCCGTTAGAGCTTGAAATCTAGCCGGGGTTTTTTTTTTCAAATTCTTTTTTTTGCCCACGCTAAGTTAGTATAAACAGGTGGTGAATGTTTTATTTGAATTTCACCAATCTCAAAACTAGGGATGACAATGAAACCCGAATCCGACGGTGATACCCGAAACCCGACACGCATAGGACGGGTATGGGACCGGGTATGAGATGACTTTTGAAATTTTTTATGGGTATGGGACGAATATGGGATTTGATAATATACTCATTTACCCGAACTGATTACCCGATAACATACACCTCGTTTACCCGATTATATATCCGCCATGCATTTCTTTGTTTTATTTATTTATTTGAAGTATATATCGTATGATTTTATTTATCTATTGTTTATTTTTATCTATAATACTAAGTTATTTGTTAGAAAAAAATTGATTTACATGTTATTAAATTTATATATTTAGTTATGTGAGATAGCTTATTGTAATTATGATAATGTGAACTTAATAGTTAGTCGATTAACACCCGACGGGTATACCCGAAAGCCATGGGTATGCCCGAAACACGACGGGTTTTGGGTCGGGTATGGGATAAGCTTTTATAATCAGGTATGAAGTTGGATTATTACTCAAACTCGACTCATTGTCATCCCTACTCAAAACACTCTCTACCATCTTAATCTCTCAAAACGCTCAAAATCTCTCAATTGTTTCTCACTGGTTTCTTTAACTGAGTAAGCTTCTATTGGTTATGATGCATCTTCAATTGTTAAACAAGTTGTTAGATTTATTCCAATTACAAGAAACCAGGAAAGTTGGTGTCGTTTTTATATGTGTGAAATGGCGAGCGGTTTGAACAAGGCTCAATGCCATTTGTGCCAAAAGATATTTCAAATAAATCGCAAATTCAACTTTGAGAAACCCCATTGAGAATAAAACATTGCTCGATGTTGAAAGGAGCTTAAGTGCAAGGTCAAACTTCAATGAAAATGAATGAGGCATTTTGCTTATGATCTTGAGAAGACTAGTGAGCAACACAATTCATGATTCAACAAAGTTTGTCATTCAACCACTTCGATACTGAAGGTTGACTCGACTCATTCAAAAAAATCTCCAATCCCGCTATACTCACATAAGTCGTACTACCCTTAAACATGATTGTTTAAACTCGTGGAAACATGCTAACAAGATTTAATTTCACAATTTGAAAATTTACAAACTTATGTTAAATTAACTAGTGATTGTTGGTTGACTCAGCATGATGCACTAGAATCATACATGTGTTTGACCGCTCATTGGGTAATTCTAGATAGTCGGCAAATGATGAAACATACAATTGTTTTTGAAATACTTGATTATCCTCACAATGGTCATAATATATATTTTGTTTAATGCAAAATTATTCAAACATATAAACTACAAAACAAACTATTGATGTGTTAGTAATTTGTAGCGCGTTATCATTCTTAATTCCCTGTTTTTTATGATTTATATTTGATTGGGAACACATCACTTGTTTCAGTTTTGTTTAACACAGGTTTGTACGTTAACGTGAAGAAATCGGTCGGATTGAAGTGTTAAAAGATTAGAAGAATTCTGGGATTCAAGGTCAGATCGTGTCGCGAGGGTTGAGCCTTGCTCCTCGCGACACGACGCGTGTTGAAGATGAAGGCCCCGACTATTTTGGCGAGCTCGTGGCGCGAGCCTGTGGACAGAAGACCCTCGCGACACGCGACGGGTGTAAAGCCGGCCAAAAATAAGGGTTTGGCTATTTAAGCCAATGTGATGCAACCAGTTCGCTTCTTATGTCTTCTTGGACGACTTTGGACTGCTGGTTACGATTTCCAGGCGATTTCCAAGCATTTAGTGAAGATTTTCAAGCATTCTATGGGGTTTTCTTTGATTTCTGTGTTTTCGATTTTCACCATGTCCGGCTAATTTCCTTGTAATCACTTTAAGTGAAGGTTAGTGTTTTTCTGATTTCAAACTAGGGTTTGCGACATTGGATGAATTTGTGGTTCGTGACAACCATTAATTAATTGTTTGCTTGTTTGATGTTTCTTAAAGATTGTTGTGTTCGTACCCCCGCTCCCGGACTACCTTAATTGCATAGCTCTAGGACTATACTAAGTACATTCATAATATTTGGTTAGATAGGTTGAATGAATGTGAACACAACTATGTCTATGTGGTTTCTAGGTTAAATTCCCAACGTGCGAAATCAGTAATTCACTAGGCCGGATCTTAAAGTGGTTACCTTTAGTTTATATAAGTTAAAACCAACATTTGTTAGCAGTAATTTAGTTCTAGTAATTTAGTGTTAAATCAACCAATCCAAGTTTTACAGCTAAGAGGCACTTTTCCATTTTTGCATTTAGGTTAAAGTAATTTAGGATTAATTTAGTTTGTAGTTAATCAATTAACAAGTAACTACTAATTCCCTTGGTTCGATGCCCTGACTTCCACTACTACAAATCTTAAATAAGTTGGGGATTTGTAACGGTCGCAACAAACCGTTATCAACTATTTTGAATATCTTTTGATAATGCGTAGAATAATATGTGTGCAATACAACGGCTGGAACTAAAATATAAAACGGTTTCTGAGGGGTTTTTTTGTTCATAGTTGATGTGTTGCTCACATAATTGACTAATGTGTGCAAGACGAGCTAAGAGTCATTCAACCAATAATAGATGTTTTTAGAGAATCATTAGCCCATATGTTTAGTAACAAAAGTAGACATGGTAGTTTTTTTTAACAGCGTTTGGAACTACCCAAAATAATCCAATACCCGAATGTGCCTTCCTGAAAGGAGATTGCAATCGTTCATACTAGATTTGACACTCCAGGCATAACTAACCCTGAAACATTATCAAGGAGAAAACACACCACTTGGAAAAAAAAACCTGTTTTGAGTCAGGTTTTGAACTTGAGACCCCAAGGATCCCAAGCCCTAACCATCATCATCATGCCAGTTCCTCTAGGAGGAATTTGCAGTAGACATGGTAACTATCGCAAATTTTGTAACGAATCGAATACCACATTCTTTGGTCGAGTCTGAATGTCCTACGCCATGAAATTCGACATGTAACATGTTCAAAGAGGATATACAAAAAAAAAAAATTAACTGCTATAACATTATTCTTGTGGGTAAACATTTAAAGGTTGAAACATTTCATCTTTCGAGTTAGTTTCCTATTGAACAAATATCAAGTGTGCTACATATTCTTAAAGCGTCAATAACTTTTCTATTGGGAGTTTGTTTTCTCTCGAGTTCTTTAGTACTAAACCAGATACATCTAATGTCTAATAAATTAAACAAGTATTCATGTATGCCTTCATCGTTGCCTGAAATGGTTGCACCAATGAAAGAAAAGTTTGTAAAGTATTTCAAAGAAAGATCATCGGTTATTAACTATGCTTGTATAATTGTAACGGTGGTCCAAACGTTACTTGTAAAAATAAGTTTTGCTTTGGATTTGTACATTGATGATTATTAAAAGTTGATACAAATTTAAATAATAAATTTAGAAAGATTTTTCAAACTTGCTTGACGTATATCTTCCAAAATATGGTCCAACACCAAACATTCACCAATCTATGAGACACGAGCACGATTAGGGCGATGTGATGCGATGTTATGGTCCACTAAAAAACTTATTCAACCGAGGTAGCTAGGGTAAGTAGAGAATCAAATCCAGGGTGTGTGGAAATTGTTCAAAATTAACTAACTAATTAACTTGAAAAATAAATAAAGATTGAATTTTTTTATTTAGTTACGAACTTGCAAACTGAATTTAGGGTTTAAAACAATGGTTGAGAAAATGATCATCTTCGGGTTCAGGTTCTTGTAAAATCCAATTGTCGGCTTTTGTAAAATCCAATTGTTTTTACTTAACTAGGAAGTCATTAAGAGAGACTGTGTAAAGGTTTAATGAGGTGCTAGTGTGGTTTATAATTTAATTGATCAGAACACGCACACTAACAATTCATTCACAGTTAAAGGCTATAGAGTGAGAATCTTTTACTTAAGCTCTGTTCCCAAGTTTACTTAAGGAGGGAAAAGAAAAGAAATGAGATGAAAGGAAGAGAAAGAAAAAAAAGAGAAAGGAAGAGAAGGAAAGTGATTCATTTCCTTCCAAATCCTTCCAAAATCGGAAGAAAAGAAAAACAATAGAAAATGCTCTAACTTTCTCTCTCTTTCTCTCCTTAAATGAAACTCGGGAACACATTTTTTTTCCTTCCATTATCCTCCTTAATGAAACTCAGGAACACAAATGTTTTATATTTCCTTCTCTCTTTCTTTCATTTCCCTCCTTAGGTGAACTCGAAAACACAATATTAGAAAAAAAAAACCAAACTTGAATTGATAAATAGTTTAATCCTACATTGTTAAGTAATCAAGAAACAATCAGGAAAACACTACAAATCCTACACTCGAAGAGCATCACGTGTGGTTTAGCCAATCATCATAATAAACAAAACAGATACTGTCACTACCGAAGTTTTCATCACAATTTGTCAACTAAAACGTTAAAATTGTTATACAAATTGATTATATAGTAAAACTTCCCTTCGTAGATTCTGGTGGTTTCGACTTTCGATCATGGTTACGGCCCCAACGCACAAAAGCACCTTAAACACAGTTGCTGCTTTATTCGATTCATGTGCCCTTAGGCACACAACTATGGTACACCCAGAATGTCTTTTTTTTAATGGCTAACACACACCACATTATTTTAAATTACACAACTCCCACGGTTTGAACTCGAACCTCAATCAAAGAGGATATTATCTCTTAACACTGGGTTACAACCCAAATTACGACACCGAGAATGTCAATCCCCTCATTTTTCAATTCTCCAAAACCCTTTTTGAATTTTAATTGCTCTTTACGTTTTGTATTTTCAGCCAAACTCCAAGCCCGACAAATGTTGCAGCCCACTTGACACTTAGTCATCATTCTATTTTTTTTTTCTTCACGTTAGCACTAGCACCCGCACACAAATAAAAACTTGAGAGTAAATTTATTCCCCATAACTAATTTATTTTATTATTTCTCGAGACGACAACCATAACAAGCATTCATTATTTTTTCACTTAAAATAATTAGAAACTAATAATTTATGCTAACTAATTATGAAATTTGAGTTGTTGCTCGTTAAAGCTCGCATTTAACACAATAGTAATAGTTTGAGTGTATTTTCTTCATGAGCTACTAATTACAAAACCTGATTAAAGTGTTACATTTTGTAGTCATAGTTGTGCATTTTTAATGATATTAATATAAAATAGAGTATATCGATCTAGATACCACTCATCACGGTGCCAGTAGTAGCTCGGATTCATTATTTCAATAAGAAGAATAAGACTCGCTCTGGCATTGGTGGAGAAATTGATTTGCTTGAAAAACTACTTGAATGCGACAAAACTTATAGAAGACGTATTTTCACTTGAAGGCGAAATATAATTATACGAAAACAATGTAGATATAGTGCATTGACACCCTGAATAACCAACGAAGAAGTCGAATGGGACAATTACATCCCATCCGATTCAAGTTTTAGGAGAGGGGGGGGGGGGGGGGTGATGAATAGAAACAACACAATGACTAGTTGGCGAATATCCTACAAACAAACAAAAAAAGTCAAAAAATATATATTTGGACTTTTATTATTCTTTTTCCTTCAATGTTTATGTTTTTGATATAAATATGTTTTTGTATGCTTTAGAGTTTGAAGTATCATATAAAAATAAAATATAGTACTGTTAGTTTTATAAGTATTTCAACCCACCCACCCACCCACGCAAACACTACACATATACATCTATGTACACGTTAATATACATACACATACATACCTTCAAAGGCTCGTAAACTGTCAAGTCCTCTTTTTCAAATTTCAACTACCATACCGATTCCCATTCTTTCTTTCTTTGGTAGGTTATCAAAAGCTACTTTAATTAATGGACCTGCATTAACTTAGTCCATGTAAACCTCTTTAAATTTGATAAGCCCACTAATTAAATCCAAGCCCATTTAATTTTACAATTTAATCTCTAGCCTACTAATTAAATCCAAGCCCATTTGATTTTACAATTTGATCTCTATACGTAGAGGTGCAAATCCCAAACCGGTTTGGGCTTCAAACCGGTTTTCAAACCGGTCAAAACCGGTTTTGACCAACCCGGTTCCCAAACCGGTCTAACCGGTTCGGTTTCTATCGGTTCGGGGATATTGTGAACAAATCGGTTTTCAAACCGGTTTGGCCCAAACCGGTTTGAAACCGGTTTGGCCCAAACCGGTTTGAAACCGGTTTGTTCACATAACTTTTAACACTCTTTTTGCCCGTTTTCTAGCCGTTGGTAACGGCTATATAGCCGTTTTTTGACCGTTTGGGGGTCGATTTGAGGCCTAAAAATGGTATATATACCCCCTTTAAGTGTTATAAACATTACCCCACTTCCCAATCTCTTAAATTCCAACAAAGATTATCCCTCATTCACTCAAAAAATGGCCTCTTCAAGTGCTCAAAGCAACGCCGACGACGACGCGTTCTCGATTGTGAGGATTGTTCCAACAAAGAGGGCTCCGCATTTGTTCGGGCCGCATTTCGACTTGGTTGAGTTGAAGAATGGTTTGCAAAAGGCTCGGTGTCATTATTGCGGTTTGCTATCGAAAGGAGATTCGAACTCGAATCTTAAAAACCATTTGGAAACTTATTGCAAAAAGAACAAGAGTAACCCAAGTGGTGATCAATCTCAACTTGGGGTCGATGGAGGCTTGTGGAATTTTGATCCGGAGATGGTTCGTGAACAAATGGCTAACTTTGTGATTCAAGAAAGTTTACCATTTGATCACTTCGACAACCCGCGCTTGACGGCCTTGATTCAAGAAACACTTCAACTACGTTATCGTCACGTAAGTCGTACTACTTTTAGAAATGATTGTGTTAAAAGATGGAAACAAGCAAAAAAACAATTAGTTTTTGGTTTTGAAAATTTAAATACCGGAGTTAACTTAACTACCGATGTTTGGTCGGCTCCGCATGGTTTACCCGATTCTTACCTTTGCGTAACCGCACATTGGATTAACCCCGATTCTTGGAAAATGATGAAAAGAACCATTTCTTTCGAAAAATTCGACTATCCTCATGACGGTGATAACTTGTTTGCCATTTTGGATAGTGTAATTCAATTTTATAAACTTGAAAGCAAAATATTTTCAATTTCTTTTGACAATGCTTCGAACAACACAAGTGCGGTTGCAAAACTAAAACTAAAATATGGACCGATTTGTCAAGGTGTCTTTTATCATACTCGTTGTGTCGCACACATCATTAACTTGGTTGTGCAAGATGGGTTAAACGATGAGGGGATTGGGAAAGTTAAAGATGATTTTATACAAATGTTAAAAGATGTTTTTTATTGTGGAAAGAAACGAGCATCCGACTATCGCGATTTTTGTCAAGAAACGGATAAGCTCTATTTGGGTCCGAATTGGGATGTTCCAACTAGGTGGAACTCAACTTGGAAAATGTTAGAGAGTGCAGTTAGGCAACAACCTTCTTTAGAGTTGTTTCATGACAACCTTGCTTCACAAGGTCGTGCGCATGTCTTTCCTACTACGGGTTGGGCAATTATCAAAAAATTAACCGAACTCCTTCAAACATTTAAAGAGGCCACTACATACTTGTCGGGAGTTTATTATCCGACAAGTAACTTGGTACTTCACCAATTGTTTATTATGTGTGGAAAACTAAATGAGTTTGAGTTTGAAGGTGAAATTTTTGAAAAAATGCTTGAACCTATGAAAGAAAAGTTTAGAAAATATTTTACCGATTTTCCGACCGTCTTTACTTGTGCTACCGCTTTAAACCCTTACTTCAACTCATCCGGTGTGGCTATATTAATTGATGATATCTCCAACGCTTTGAACTTAAACGATGACGATATTAATTTTAGTGAAAAGGCAAAAGAACGTTTTCTTTCACATTTTCAAAGCATGTATGAAGTTTATTACCAAAAGTATGGTAATATAAGCAACATACATGAGATGCATTTGTCATCGGAAACTACTTCAAAATCTAAAACTAGCAAAAATCTTTTGAACACGTTAAGAAACATGGGTAGTAAACGAGCCAAGAGTTCCGTCCCAAGTAGTGAGTTTGGGAGATACACCGGGACCAATTATCTTCCACTACTAAATGAGGATGATTTTGATAACTTTGATATTTTGGGTTGGTGGAAAGGAAATCAAACAAATTACCCGGTCCTTTCCGTCATGGCCCGAGACCTACTAAGTGTCCAAGCTTCCACGGTAGCTTCGGAATCGGCTTTTTCTCTTAGTGGCAGGGTGTTATCCATTCGGAGGACTAGGCTTACCGCGTTGTCGCTCGAGACTTGCATTTGCTTGAAGGATCACTTGGACGCAATGGAACGTATACAAAACGTTTCTAATCTTGAAGGTCAAGTTGACGCGGAGGTGATTGTACACGACGATGAGGTGGCGGCGGGGATGGCATGGCCAATTTCCGATGAAGAAGTTGAAGCCGATGCAAGACAAGCAAAACAACGAAAAAGGGCGGCGTCGGCAATGGATTGAACTCGACTATCCCAACAATAATGTTTAATCTAGTTAAAATATTTTGTATTTTCTTTAAAAATTAGGTACTTTTGTAATCGTTTATGCGTGAACTTCTTATCTTTTGTAATGTTTTATGTTTTTTTTCAATAAAAAGTATGTTTTTTTAATTTTTATAAAGTTTTAAAAAAATATATACAAAACCGGTTCAAACCGGTTTGGGATCTCAAACCGGTTCGGTTACCGGTTACCAGATTTTGTGCCAAGAACCGGTTTGAAACCGAACCAGTTTGGCCTCAAACCGGTTTTGACCAAAACCGATTTTGGTCAAAACCGGTTTGAGAACCGAACCGGTTTGGGTTTCAAACCGGTTTTTGCACCTCTATCTATACGTCAAATCGTCAACTCGTCAAGCATTTGTCATTCAATTCCATGCAATTTCAGAGCATTCATAACTCATTTCTTATTCATATCCTTATAATTTATACCTTTATTATTCTCGCTACTCAAGAAATTGAGTAAGTGAAGTTCTCCTATCAGCTTAAAAAGGGCTTTCTCAGGTCGACCTTTCTTTAGGTTAAGTGGCGTGTAGCTAATCTCGCTAATATCTCAGATCGGGGGACAACTCTGTCTCCGCTTCTGCTCGTGCACTCATTAAAGCAAACTCATGGCCTAGTTCGTGAATGAGCCTAAAGTGGTAACCGCTCTGTATCCGTCATCTCTTTTGAAGAAGCTGCTGAGCTAGATGCGGCGCTTTCAAAATCCCGTGACTCTCAGTCATCTATCTTCTTTTCACCTGAAAATGTTGGATTGGGGGAAGGCTTTCCTTCTTTGTTGACTTCAACTGATACCGGCCGATAGCCCAATCTCTTAGTCTCGGAACTATTTGTCTATCTAGTAGCCACTCCTTGCTTTGATGAGTTAAGTGAAATGAAAGTCGATTTTGATCCTATATCGCAGCATCATGACTCGTCAATGAAGCCGACATGGGGCTAGAGTCATCACATCAAGTATTGGGCACGTGGGTGAGTGAACT